>JAKTRU010000005.1:0-60874 GCA_030579875.1 Sugiyamaella paludigena | reverse complement strand
ATTAGCAAGCTTCCACGAATCGAAGAAATGTTTCTCACACCGCCCACCTAGCAATGGCAACTCCAATTTGAAGTATAGGGCAGCACTATAGGATAATTGAGCCGACTACACCAGTGACAACTTCTATCAAACAACTGCGGTTAAAGAATATATTCTCGAGTAGTCCGAAACCCTTGTTAAAGAGGGTGGTCCAGTATCGTGCAGGCCATCGGCTCCCAATATGATGGGGGCCACCACCGAGAAGCGCAGCTGTAAGGCTGAGGATTTCTTTGCAGTCGTCTTACTGCCTCTAAAATCCTCAGCCTTCACTATACTAGGTACCGGCCGATTAAAAAAGTTCAAGCAAGATGTCAAATGGGCAAGGGTAATTTGCATAACAGGTTATGATAATCAGGGGATTGATTATAATTTGCTGATCATAGACCCTAACATATGCAGATAGGAAATCAGTAGTTCCTGACAGATCACCCTGACAGATCACCAGCCTTATCGCGAGGCCACAAACGATCATTAAACTGTTAGCTGCGTTAGCGATAAAAATTTCTCAGTGATCAAAAACTAAGTCACATCGCATTAATAAATATGGATAAAGATAAAAGGATAGCTGCATTTCGTCATTAGTGTGAAATTCAAAAACGTTTCAACATTCTGATGATTGTCGAGATATACGATTCATCGTCGGGAACTGTGATTATTCAAGCTCAATTGTCCCTTCTACAGCAATGCACCCGAAAGTCTGCACACATAGATCTCAAAGGTATTATCGAGTCATATCGACGACGTGTCGATAGCTGTAAGAGCCAGCTTGAACTGTTTTAATTTCTCCTCATTTATAAAAGAGAAATGATTGTGAGCTAATTGTGTTCTAATCTATTGTTATTTCTAACAGGTCTGTAAGAAATATGAGCCGTTGTCATGGCGTTATGTTATGCTTACTAACATAAACTACGTGATCTGATGAAATTTTAAACAAAACAAGCATAGCGAGAAGAATAAAAAATGGAAGAATAAAAAAAAAAGAAAGAGAGGAAATAAAAGTAAGAGAAAGTCTCAAAAATAAGGAACATTGAAAGAGATACTTCGCAGCAAAGGGATGAGATGGCAGGTTTGAACAACATTTCGCAACAATGGATGGATACCGTGGAAAAATCTGTTTCAGAAACGAAAAAAGCGACATGTCAGCTGTGTGAAATGATTCTTATGATCATCTAATCAGGAATTATGCAGTTCGTATACTTATGCAAGACGGGCAGCGTCTAGAGTGCAGGGGTGCCTCATCGTCGATGTGGTGCCAACTACATCACTCGACTGAAATTTTCAACAGAACTAAAATTTCTGAAAATGGCTGATTATTTTGCACGTTGTATGATTAGCCCTCATTAGGTTTATGAGTAATTATAATAGGTTGTCGTTTTGTAGTTCGTCATATACCCAGTGGGCAAAAAATTAAGTTCTCGATATAGTAATAGTTGGGTACTTCGTGCATGTATGCATGCGCCTAAGCTACCGGGTAGGATTATGTGAAGAACATGCATGTACATCATCAACCAAATGATCATCACCTCTACCTTCATGTATCATTTGTTATATATCACAGATATATAGACGTATAAACAACTTGTTAAGTCAATGCTCCGAAACAGGACGTCATAGCTAGCTGTATGAAAGTTGAGGCTCCAATTTTACCACGATTTAAGAATTAACTGATATTATTTAACGCCAGTTAGGTATATTGAAGTGAGCCAGTTTGTTTCAAGCCTGACTTGTCCTAAACAATAGAAAAAACAACTTTTTGGGCTAACATACGACAAATATATTGTCGCCAATCCTATACTGACCTGAAAAATTTGGCACCGTGTGGCAGCTGCATGTTGATTTTATTACCTAAGCGGCAAAAAGGCGACCTGTAATAAAAAGACAGATATACAACACTTAAAATATAACGGAAATACTATATATCTGAATATTTACTTAATTGCTGGAATTTTTTTTTCATCATGTCTCCATTTGACTCTAACTTCCTTGAGAGCAGTTCTCTTCTCACTACAGCTGCATTCCCTGCGGAAGTGTCTCTCAACCAAGATTCTTACAATCGCATCCCTGTTGTCCCTGACGAAAATAAATTGCAATTTCCAACTTTGAAATCTCGACATCAAATAGAATTGTTTATTGACCAACTGATAAAAATAATTGAGCTCAACCGAGAATATCCAGAAGAAGGAAAAGAAGTGTCTAATAGCGAAATTATTATTATTACCAACTTTTGTGATACGGATCTTAATTATTTAAATCCTGAGGCTAGGCTTCGTGACTATTGGCCGTGTCTAAGAGTAACATTTTACCCCAAGGAATCGATTTTGATTCTGAAAATGATTTCTCTTCAGCATGTTTCCATATCTACCACAATACTGTATTTGATTTTGCAACAAATCAAATTCTTAAGTAGTAACTCTCAAATGTCCCCCGTTAATGACACTGATTCAACGACACAAACACCTACACAACGCCGTAATCACCGCCGGCTCCCTTCTAAAGAGCCAGACTCTTCTCTTTCTCCCCGTTCCCGGAGAGTGCCAGGTCAGGCGAATCGACGGCCAAGCCTAGTGGTCGAGGTTGGCGTCAGCCAAGAGTGGAATGACCTCGTTGGCGTCGCGGATATGTGGTTACAGAATTATGATGGAGAAGTAAGAGGTTGCCTGCTTTTAAAAGTCTTCAGGGATATAATTGATGGCATTGAAATAGTTCATGGCATGCTTATTCAACTACATTGGTTGAATCGTCCAGGTGGTATAATTCATAGAAGTGAGAAGATTATTGTACAGGATGGGAGAACGGATGGCCAGAGTATTGTTATCCCTTATGGAGCGATATTTGACCTACCTGGTCAGCTTATCGATGACGGTGATATCGTGATTGACTATACACTACTTAAGGTTCTCTTACATGAAGATGAAGAGACTTTGAATAGAGCCCAAGCAGCAACTAATCAATTATACACTGAAAAACTGAGAACCGCTGCCTTGAGCGTCTTCAATTCTACTCAAAATTTGCCGAACCAGGCAGTTGGAGATATTGAGGAAACTATTGCTTCCACGAAATTGGCCTCCAATATTTCTAGAAAGTGCTTAACTCTCTTCATGATATTGACGATCACATACTAAATAACCTCAGTGATCCCGTTCTTGTGAACCAGGGAGTCAATTGTGCTGATCACACATTCTTTTCTATGAATATGGCTGTTGCTGCTGCAGCACTTTTCGGCGATACTACTCGAAACGATGCCAGAGCTAATGCAATAGCCAGCGAACTGGTTTCTAGCGCTCAAATCAAGCTTGCCGGTGCTGAGGGTATCATGAACTTGGTGAGTGCTAGGCTACGCAGATTTGATGGGTTTTAAACATATAACAGGTCTGTCATTTGGGTATTTTGTCTTCTACAATCGGTTTAAAACAATTTAAATAGATTTTGATTTTTTTGAGTGAGATCTTCTCCTCCGCTTAATAACGGGTAACTTCGCTGGTTCGAGACAGTCTTCTTGCATTGGACGACAAGCACTGCCCTTAAAATGTTACACTCATAAACAAAACTACCGCTAGTTGCTATATATATTAATAGAGATAAGACGTGATCCATAGTTAATCTTGTTGAATGTTTTTAGTGTTTTTATAACAGACAGTGTTCTTCCATTGGACGACAGTCTTGAATATCTTCTGATACCTAAGTTTTCTCGACTTGACATTAGCATTGCAAATGCAAAGCTTTCCCGCCCTAGAAGCACCCTGTCCTCGATGTGGAAGCCTATTGAACCTGTTTAGGCAGGATTGAATGAATGCAACACAACCCTGAAAGAAACTCTCAATATCGTGATCCTGTTTTCCAACGTTTTTTACCAATAGCCAGAAGCTCATCAAGACCCTCGGAGAAATATATATATACGAATGCAAATCACGCAGTCTTAATAAATAAAAGTACAGAAATAAAATGCAAATGATGCGTGCTCATTACAATTGAAGATACCAATATGGCAATCCTGAACATTATTCACAGCCATAATCATCCTATGAGGATGAAAGGATAGGGCAGAAACTTGCGTAGGCCTGCTGTTGTTTGACAGTACATAGCCTCCAACACTATTACTAGGAGCTTTAACAGTGGCGACTCGCTTACCACTGTTAGACCATACACCAACTGTCTGTGAACCAGTTGCAATAGCAGATGCATGCTCATGAACGTCTAATGCTCGCATCCCACGAGCATGAGCTTGGTATGATAATACAGGTTCGTCTAAACAAATATCCCATAAATAAACTTGACCATCAGTACTACCACTAACCAATAATACTACCACATTCACAAGATTTAAAGAACAATGGATAGACATCGGACTACAATCCTCTTCAGTGATTATGGCAGGGGATTTCAATCTTCATCATCCAATGTGGGAGTCGTGTTCAGAAGCGAACACCACTGCGGAAGGATTCGTCAGCTGGATTGAAGAAAACCAGCTAGAACTAGCCAGCATCCCAGATGAGATCACCTTTGAGAGACAGAAGTGTGCTCGACCTAGTTTTGGCTGGTAGAGCAGCATGGTCACAATTGGAAATGCAAGACACAACCTTCGGCCTGTCTGACCATGCCATGCTTGTCTGGAGAGTTTCAATACTTGAAGAATGTGGTGAACCGGAGCTAGTCAGGTGGAGTTACACCACCATTGACTGGGAACTTTTTTCCAAGCACTCAATAATTGGGGCAATGGCATAGCCATTGAGGCAATAGAGAACGAAGAACAAATAGATATCCTTGCAGAATTAATCACAGAAGGCATCTAGGGGGCGCTGCAAGAGTCAGCACAGAAATTGAGAATTACTGCGAAGACTAAAAGATGGTGGGCTCCGGAACTTACGGAGCAATTCTACGGTGTTAAGCGGGCCCGTGCTCAGGCGCTCAGGACACGAAGTGAAGAAGGCCGACTAGAAACGGAAGAAATTCCATCAGGAAATCGAAAAACAGAAGAAGGCACATTGGGTCGATTATCTGCTTGAGTGGAGTGGATTGGAACGCAGTGAAATACACCAAGCCGGCTGATTATGTGCGAAACATCCCCAAACTGGTAGTACAGGATGGCTCCTATACAAAAACTAGAGAAGAGAAAGTTGCCCGCCTCAGGGAAGGACACTTCCCAACGGCGGTATCATCAAGCCAGACGAGAGCCACTAAAGAGCGTAGAGCATCTCAACCGCCGGAGGCAGATGTCGATTTATGCAGTTGCTATTCGCGTTTTTGTTTACTATGAGTTGTTGCTTAAGCAACAATACCTCATTATAGAAATAGTTATATTATTTGTTTGGTGATGACAAGTAATAATATCACTAAATTTAGTGATATTTACTGATAACCTTATTGGGGCATGTTACTAGTATCACGAACAATTTAACCAGATTTTCATATTTTCATATATAGAACGACGCGTTCAATAGACGAGAAGAAGAAAGTACTAAGTTGGGATTTGATTAGTATCTATTGACAAATCGCATTTATCATATTTGTTTAATATTTTTTATCTCAGGTAAGCTTTTGGGTTGGTTTAATATCTCGTCTTCTTTTTGTTCTAACCAAGTTATAGTCTTGTTTGATTCAAAATGGATTATAATTATAGAAGGAGCCCTACAAAACAATCTTCAAATATAACATCACCCAATTCATATTATGGTACAGAAAATAATTCATCATTATCATCATCATCTCGACCAACACCTCCTTCTCATGCTCGTACCGGTTCAATAGCTGATAGATATCTGGATTCTCTTGGAGGACATAATAATACCCCTTTGAAACCCCGTTCTCCAGCACGTGTCAATGCCGATTATCCTATAATATCACCTCCCGCAGTTTCTAATTCTAGATCTCCATCTCCATCCCGTCAACATCATCATATCTTCCAATCCGATAATGACATGTCATTATTACGGACGAGTAGCTCGGCACATTTCAGAACCTTGGCTGCTGAGAAATCCGCCGGTATCAGTGATGGTGATTTATATATTCCTGGAATTACTGACGCAGCAGAAGATGTAGCAGGGCTTCAAGGGCGAATCAAATTACAACGAACTGAAACTACTTCTAGTACGGTTGCTTCAAAGAATTGGATGGATAAACAGCGTAAAAATCTTCAAGCATATGAATATCTATGTCATGTTGGAGAGGCTAAAGAGTAAGTTCATACCGCTGTGGCTTCCGTTTTGTATTGTTCATTCTAACATTCCAGATGGATCGAGAGTTGCATTGGAGAAGAAATTCCTACTGTTATCAAATTAGAAGAATCCTTAAGAAATGGTATAGTCCTCGCGAAAATCACCCGGGTCTTTGCTCCTCAATTAGTACGACGAATATTTGAATCTCCCCGTTTACAGTTCAAGCACTCCGAAAATATTAATTACTTTTTCGCTTTTTTGGACCAGATTGGTATGCCTGAGCTGTTCACTTTTGAGCTCACCGATTTGTATGATAAGAAGAATATCCCAAAAGTTATATATTGTATCCATGCACTATCTTTCATTCTATCTGCAGAAAACTTGGCCCCCTCTATGGGCAATCTGGTAGGCAAACTTGAATTCACTGATGATGAAATCCACTCTACTCAACGAGGGCTTGATGCTTCGGGAGTTAATATACCTAATTTCGCTGGAATGACCCGTCATTTTGAACCTACTTTACCTCCTCAGCCACAGATTTCAGAGGAAGAACAAATGGCAATTGATTTACAAGCTTGTGAGTCGGAAGTCAGAGAGCTACAGGCTATTTGTAGAGGATATTTATTCAGGTTTAATCTTCAAGCTGATTTGTATATATTAGATCGATCTGCGCAACATGTCGTTGTTTTGCAGGCCCGCATCCGTGCTAAGAATTTTCGAAATAATATGTCTCAACGGCGACAGCAGCAACAACATCAGTTTTCTCCACTTTTGACCAAGTTACAAGCTGCAGCGAGAGCTTCGGTGATACGCTCTGAGATGAGAGAAAAACATTATGACTTAAAATATTTGGCCACCTCAGAAATTATAAGTTTACAGTCTATCATCCGAGCAGGTAATCTGAGGTCTAAGCTAGCGAAAGTCTTTTCAGCTAATGATGAATACACAGATACATGGTCTCAGTTTCAGGCATGTATTCGTGGTTATTTGCTTCGTGGAAAAAAGGAGGGACTTCGCCAGGTACTGGAGTCGGAACTTGATAGTATAATCTCATTTCAATCTTTGGTACGGGCTTGGCCTATCCAGCGAGAATATATGACAAAATCTGCGATCCTTAGAGATGATTCTGTCAACATAGATGCAACACTTCGGTTACAATCTCTGATACGAGGTGGACGATTGCGCAGTCAACTAGCTAAAGATTTTTCCAGGTTGGAAAGAGGAGAAGATAACATTATCCTTTTACAAGCTATCGTGAGATCTGCTAGGGTCAAGAAGAACTTCCAATTTAAGATGGATGGTATTTTAGACAGCGAGACATGGGTTAAACAATTCCAAGCAGTCGCTAGAGGTAGTGCTTTGAGGAAGAGCTTTGCGGAATTCAAATCGGAAATCTTAAAATTTAATGACAATGAAAGAACCCTTCAATTACAATGTATCTCACGAGGTTATCTTGTCCGGCGAAATATCTCACATGATGCCAGCATTCTAAATTCTGAACAATTGGCAATAATTGATATTCAATCTGGCTTTAGAGGTATGCTTATTAGATCACAGATTTCTGAGATTTTGGATCGTCTCGATATTGCCAGTCCATCTATAATCCGTCTTCAGTCGATCTTTAGAGGAGTAGTAACAAGGTTTGCCCATACGCTCATGTTAGAAGAATTCTACGAAGAAGAACCGGCCATTGTTGCCCTTCAAGCTCAGGTTAGAGGCTATATGGTCCGTAAAGAATTCAATGACCGAATGGAATTTTTCCAACGTAATATGGATAAGGTGATCAAAATCCAAAGTTTTGTACGTGCCAAAAAGCAAGGAGATGCCTACAAATCGCTGGTTACCGGTCAGAATCCCCCCTTGTCGACAGTCAAGAGTTTCGTTCACTTACTCGCTGATAGCGATTTGGATTTCGAGCAGGAGATAGTCCTTGAACAGAATCGTAAGAGAGTTATTGATGAGGTTAGAAATAATGAAACCCTCGAACAGTTTATTATCCAGCTAGATGTTAAAATTGCTCTACTACTGAAGAATAAGATCACTCTAGACGAACTTGTGCGTCATCGTAATAAGGGAGTCAAAGCACGTATGGCTGTTAACAGTGCAAATGATATGTTCGACTTAAAGGCACTCAATAAAGCTTCACGTCGCAGATTAGAATTATACCAAGGTTTTTTTTACATCGTTCAAACCCAGCCACAGTATTTGTCTAGGCTATTTAGAAGAGCCCGAGAAAAAGTAATTCCCGAAAAGGAAGCACGAGATATTGAAGGTCTGGTTATGACGATTTACGGATATGCACAGAAAAGCCGTGAAGAATTTTTCTTGCTAAAGTTGATTGGTCGAAGTATTCAGGAGGAGCTTGAACATTGTGAAAGTATTAAATCTTTCCTAAGGGGTAATTTCATATGGTGGAAACTTGTTGCTGCTCTAAATAGAGGGACAAAGGCAAGGAAATCATTGAGAGAATTGCTTGGATCTGCTGTTTCAAAAGTTGTCAATACTCAATCTTTAGACTTGGAGAGTGATCCATTAGCCATTTATCGAGCTTCTATAAATAATGAAGAATTAGCAACTGGGCGTCTCAGCAGTCGATCACCCAATGTAGAAGTAGATGAGGCCATTCAAGATCCAGAAACTCGGTCTATTTATATTAGCAATCTTCAAAATCTCCGTGAACTCTGTACTATATTCTTGGATGAGATTGAACAGAAACTTGAAACTAGTCTATCCTATCACATTCGTTACTTTGCCAGGGAAATATATAATGCAGCCCTGAAAAGATTCGGTTCAGATGATCCTGCTTCTAAGGATAAGCTATTGTCTGTTGTAGGGCATGTGTTGTTCACAAATTATTTCATCCCTGCTATTGTAGCAGCCGATAATTATGGTATTGTTAGTAGTGCCCTTGGTCCCCAACAGACTAAAAATCTAACCGATTTAACAAAAATTCTTGCTCAGATTGCATCACTTAAAACATTCTCCAAGGATAACGTGTATCTCCAACCACTCAATGATTATGTGAAGGGCTGTATTTCGAGAGTGAAAGTCCTATTCAGAAAGATTATCTATATCCAAGACTTGGAACAAGAATATAATACCAATATCTTTGATGATTTAACATGTCATCAACGACCCAAGTTATATCTCAAAACGTCGGATATCTTTGCTATCCACTCTATGATCTGTCAAGAATTGACATCCATAGCGCCAAACGAAGATGATTCATTACGGGATATATTGAAACAGCTAGGCAATTTACCTAATGATGCTAGTGAGATTCTAAACATCGCTCGATTCACTGAGGTCAAGCTTGATCTTAACCCTAGCTTCTGTCGTGTTGAAGACCCTGAAGCAGAGATAACTTCTCTTTTTGTAGCCACTAAAAGATGCATGCTTTATGTTTTAAGAGTACAGACTGGAGCAAATTTACTTGAGATATTGCTTAGCCCTGTTGTACCTGAACATGAAGAGAAATTCAGGGCGATTCTAAAAGAAGAATATATAGAGAGAGGCAAACGTAATATTGCATATTCCGAAAATGCTCTTGGAGATCTATCTAAGTTAACATACCGAGAATTGAAATTACTCACACTTGAAAAAGTCATAGAATTAGAATCTATGGGCCGTATTTCAAGAAATGATAATTATCAGGGTATTCTCAATTCAATAGCACTTGATATTAGAACCAAACGAAATCGTCAGGTCTCTCGTGAGAAGGAAATGGAAGGAATAAAACAGACTTTAGCACATTTAAATGAAAAGGAGGCATACTTGCAAACTCAGCTGAAAACTTATAATAATTACATCGAACAGGCAATGTCAACATTACAGACCAAGAAAGGTAAACGTAAACCATTGGTTCTGCCGTTTACGAAACAATATTTTCATATTAGAGATTTACAAAAGAATGGTCGAGTTCCAAAATTTGGGTCTTTTAAATACACTGCTTCGAATCTCATGGAGAAAGGTGTTCTGGTAGAATTGAACGGATATTCAGATAAGCAGTACGGACAGGTAACATTCACGTTTTCATCTGATGAAGTTGGTGTTTTCAATATTGAAGCAGCTTATGGTTCTATTGCATTACCAGGAGCTTCGACTGCTCTCACATTAGACGATCTTTTAGGACAACAATACAACAATCTACAGTATATTTCATTATTTGATGATATGGTAAAGCTCAATACAAACTTGACGTTACATTTCATATTCCGCAAGTTTTATGGTGATAGTCAGTAGAAGAGTGTAATAATAAGGACATATAAAACTGTAATAGTTAATATTTAATTTAATGATTATGAAGAAAAATGAAGTGGGACTGGAGCTGAGAAAGCTACCGCTGCACTCGAAAGATTTCCTCGTCAGTATCAGATATAAGCGAAAATCCGAGAATTTTCAAATGACTGTTATATATTTTTATATACATATACATTAATATTTCATAGAAATAATTTTGTGCAATTACTGAAATGCGAAGTAATTTTTCTTGATTTTGTTTTCTCTTGTCCTAGTATTTTTGACAGTCAAAGAACCTATCCTAGTGACTTCTTTAATCTTCCAGATCTCTTGGATCACCATATTCCCATACTCCAACTCTATCAGACTTGGCACCAGATTCGGCGTCAATAAGTGATTCAATGATTTTATTCCAAGAAGGGTCTCTAGCCCATGAAGGAACAGGTGATACAAAAGCATACCCATCGTAAATAAGAGAAGCATTGAAGGAATCATCGGCACCCTTCGAGTCAGCACTATACAAAGTCACTGAAGCGGGAGCTGAAGCCGATGAAAAGTCGACATTAGCAACTAACTGTTTGCCCTTTACCTTGCCTTCCAAGTATGTTACATAATCATCAAGATAGCTAGCCGGTGGTACTTGAACAAATGATAACTGAGTCGGTTTTGCAAACGATGGAATAATTGCTAAAGAGAATTGTGAAGGAAGAGGACGGAGAGATGATACCCCAACAACTTTCACGGCGCCTGTATCAGCTAATTCCACAGTGTATTTGTCCGGTTTGTCAAAGCTGACAACTTTACCTCTAGCATATTTACTAGGTCCGGTAGACACTGTTACCGCATCACCACGTTTAACATGAGACTTGAAAACGAAATTGGATGAATTGGCAGCAGAAAGATTATATGAAGCAAGTTCTGCACTAAGCTTGGAATACTGTGCACTAGAGGCTGGTGTCTGATATGATATAGTTCCAGCCGAAGAAATATCAGTGACAATAATATCAATATAACGTTTGGAATTAGTAGCATTAGTCTGGGTTGCTCCAGCTGTTCCCGTGGCGGGCCATTTATTGCCAGCGGCTGGAATAGTAGTATCATTAGTTGGGGCTACTTCTTCTTCTTCGATAAAGTTGACCCACAGACCTTTTTTCTGCTTCTTTGCATCAGCTTCTGCATCCTCTAATACTTGCTGCAATCCACTCTGTCTTGCAGAATATTCATGAACTTCAGCAAGTCCTTCCTTAACAAGAGCCACAGAGAGTGGAATAGAACTTCCGGCAAGATAAACATGACCAATAAATCCACCTGTTTTATCAACGTTAATAACCTCAAATTGAACATCACGTTGCCAAAGTCTTTTAGCAACGTAATCAAGCGCCTCAGATCCATGAGGTTCTTGTGGTTTAGGAACTCGAACACCAGCAAGAACTAAAGTCAAAATAATATTCTCACGCGAAGAAACAAGACGCAATCTACCAGCAGAAGAGATAAAATCAACTACAGCGGGAATTCTACTTTGACGTTCAAGAGATGAAAGAAATCCCTTTGCTTTGGCAAGAGATTCGGAAGCATCAACGATCCTTAGAGGAGTAGGAGTTTTTTTGGAATGAATACCAACTTGTGAGGCAATAGCTTGGGATTCTTTTTCAAGAAGTTCGTCCCAAATAGGAGATCTATCATGATCATCACCTTTTCTATGGCGAATAACAGTAGCGTATCCATTCTCAATTAGAGTTAAGGCAATGTCCTTGCCTTGCAAATTCAAGGTGACCAATTCACGTTCATCAAACTGATCAGTCTTAGGGCGAACCGAGATAACAGTAACATTAACTTTTTTAGCAATGAATTTTGAACGAGCAAATTCTTTTGAGATAGGTACGTATAAGTCTAATGGAGAGACGTCGTTTTTACGAGGGGCACGAACCGATGCAAGTTGAACAGTGCGCTCTTCATTTGATTTAAGTCGAATAACATAAGTATCAGGAGAAATGACTTTAGCAATGACAGCTTCAAAAGTATTATTATCAGTTGCAGATCCAGAAGAAGAAGAAACATCACCAGTAGCTTTCCAAAGATTAAGGTTACTATCTTTAGCGAATTTTTCAGCAGAACGTAAACCAGACATTTTTTGAGCACCCAAATATTGACTCTGCCAATCGGCCACAGTAGCCAATCCAGATCTTAATAAAGCATCAGCAATATCACCTGCAGGATGAGATAACTGTGCAATTGGGACACCAGTATTTGATTGAGCCAAGAAAGTAACTCTTACTGATCTTTGCAAGAGCCGTGAAGAAACAAAATTCTTGGCAGCGTCTCCATGTGGTTCAGCAGGAGCATCAGGAGAGGTTGATCTCGGAGTGCGAATTCCAGCAATGAGAATGTTACCAACAAAATGAGACCCATTCTCAACAAAAGCTCTGATCTGAACCCTATCACCAGAAACTACTCTTTCTACAACCCCAGGGTATTCTTTCTTCGATTCAATAATATCCTTAGATAAACTAGGCAACACAGCCACAGGGGCAGGTAGATTATGACTCCAGACCCCTAATTGAGCTGATTGAGCTTTCTCTTGCGCACTAGTTAACGACGCTCCATATCCATTGTCATCATCCTCCCATCCATCTTTAGATGAAGCATCATCTCTCAGTTTGGCAATACCATCAGTTAAAGCTTTTTCTATAAGACTCTTGAAGATTGGAGCAACAACATCACCATATTCTCTACCATTAATTGAATAAAGGACTCGGAATTGAATGGGTTTACCTACTAATAATTTCCGAAGATATTCTCTAGATTCAAAACCATGTGATTCATTAGCATTAAGTCTAGGGGCAGTTATATAAGCTAAAGAAAGTATACGTTCTTGTTCAGTAGCAGTAGCTGCACCAGGTTTAGCAGGAACCAATACAATAGTATCACCAGAGAGAACAGATTTCACTCTTGCACCTAAAAGAGGAGGAGGAGCCATTTTGAGAGAAAATCAAAAGGACAAGAGATATAGAGATAAACAAAATACAAAGAATAATATAAAGAAGAAGAAAGAAGTCTTAGAGATGGGTGTACATAACGCAATACGTGGAGAATATGAGGGGTAAATTCGAGGAGACTTAAGAAACAGTCTTTTAATGTAATATTTCAGATATTAGGGTTTGAAGAATGCATATAAAGGAGTGTGGATATATTTCCAGGGGTTGGTCAGTAGTAAGCTTATCAGTGGGATAGCAATATCGTATGGGTCCAAGTAATATAGTTTGAATGTTCCTGATTCCGTTTTTAAGCGATATTATCGGTTCATACTGAGCAAAGATTCCAAAGAAGAAGGAAGCGTTCCAGACATAAAGATATCCATCATTGTTAGTAGCTGACAATTTCGGACTGTTATTTCCACCAGCCTATCACTGTGTGAATACTAATTAATGGATGATATAAGAGTAGTCACTGATTGATATTCAAGACTCCGAAATAATAGTCAACTTAAGTTAATTGTTTCATTTATCTCAAGAAATTGATTGTTATCAGTAACGTTATTGTAGTATGGGTTAAGTTATGCAACCTATATTTAGTTCCCGTTATAATAAGTTAGTACTCCGTCAATCCGTTAAGAGTTAATTACGTAAAACAAACTCCAAAAACCTCGAGCAAAGCTACAGCTAGGAGTCCGGGACCGAGCCCAGTCGTCGGAGGCAAAGCCTTATGTCGTAGAAACCACAAATACCGTTAATAGAGCCGAGCCCGAGACTTGCCCACGTATGTATACGCACGTGATCGATTTCAAACTTTTCCCCGGCCTTCACCGGTTGGCTGCAGTGGTTAGGTATGATGGACAGTTCTTATTGGCCAATTAAATTTCAACTTTCACCGACGAAAGGGTTAGGATTTTGTTAACAGATTTTGGTTTGTCCCAATAACAACAAGCGTTTGGGAATTCTCTCTCTCACACTGAAACTTACGTCTGTCGGTGATTTTCTTTCCTCCTCCTCTTCTCTTCTACTTCTTCTTCTTCTCTTTCTCCTCTTCTTGTCTTTACAGCATTCTTTTTTTTTGTAACATTCCTCATCCATTTTTCAAAAAGAAAAAGAAAAATAAGAATGGTCCTCCCTCGTCTCATTCCTCGCATGTCGCGTTCTGCGTTCCGCGTGGCTCAGGCCAATAACCATTTTTTCAATGCCCGTTCAATGGCAAGTCAAGCTTCTGGTGTTGGATCTATTAGGTATGTATAAATCCTCGAGATGAATGACTTTGAATCTTGAATAAGTTGTATATCAACTTTGTTTAGATATTGATTGAATTTGAGGGAGAAGCAGTGATAGAGAATATTAGCTATTTAAAAGTTTCATTGAAAAAACTTGAACTAACAATATTGTTTAGAACCGTCATTGGTGCCGTTGTTGTAAGTTTAATCCCTTTATGAATTGGCTGGAATTATAACCAGTATCCGATTGAGAAACTAGTCTCAATACTATATTTCCTCTTCCCTGGATTGACTGGTCTTGCCAGGTTTTTTTTCACCATTCGTCTATACCGCCAGCCGAAACTATTTCACTTTTTCTGGCTAAAAGACCATTTGGTTCGTGCGGCTCAAATTTTTAGTCGAAGTTGTTGGGACATCAAATTCTTATTGGACCATTGGAATAACCCTTGCCCAAGTCAAGAATTTCAGTGAGGAACCGGAGGAAGGGGGTTTGCCTCTGGAGGCTGGGGTGTAGGCCCAGGCCCTTAGGTCTGACTGGTCTCGGTGTTGTTCTCGAGCGAAGCGAGAGCTAGGGCCCCCAGCTGCCGGAGGCAAAACTCGGTAGAGAAAGTCGTTTGTTATATCCGATTTCTAACTATGTTTTTTTCTAGGATGTGCAATTCGAACAAGATAGTCTTCCAGCTATTCTCAACGCTCTTGTTGTTAAACGACCTAATGGTGAAAAATTGGTTCTTGAAGTCGCCCAACATTTGGGCGAAAATACTGTAAGAACCATTGCTATGGATGGTACTGAGGGTCTTGTTCGTGGTACGAGTGTTACTGATACTGGTGCTCCAATTACTATTCCTGTTGGTCGTGGTACTTTGGGTCGTATTATTAATGTCATTGGTGAACCCATTGATGAACGTGGACCTATCAAGGCTGATAAATTCAGACCTATTCATGCTGAACCTCCTAGTTTTGCAGAACAATCCACTTCTGCTGAAGTTTTGGAAACGGGTATTAAGGTAGTCGATCTTTTGGCTCCTTATGCTCGTGGTGGTAAAATTGGTCTTTTCGGTGGTGCCGGTGTAGGTAAAACCGTATTCATTCAGGAACTTATCAACAACATTGCTAAAGCTCATGGTGGTTTCTCCGTTTTCACCGGTGTAGGTGAAAGAACCCGTGAGGGTAATGATTTATATCGAGAAATGATTGAAACCGGTGTTATCAACCTTGATGGTGAATCCAAAGTATCATTGGTATTTGGACAAATGAATGAACCTCCAGGTGCTAGAGCTCGTGTTGCCTTGACTGGTTTGACCATTGCTGAATATTTCCGTGATGAAGAAGGTCAAGATGTATTGTTGTTCGTTGACAATATTTTCCGTTTCACTCAAGCCGGTTCTGAAGTATCTGCTCTTTTAGGTCGTATTCCATCTGCTGTAGGTTATCAACCTACTCTTGCAACTGATATGGGTGCTCTTCAAGAACGTATTACTACTACTCAAAAGGGTTCAGTAACTTCAGTTCAGGCTGTCTATGTACCAGCTGATGATTTGACTGATCCTGCTCCTGCTACCACTTTCGCCCATTTGGATGCTACTACCGTATTGTCTCGTTCAATTTCCGAATTGGGTATTTATCCTGCTGTCGATCCTCTTGATTCCAAGTCCCGTCTTTTGGATGCTGCCGTTGTTGGTCAAGAACATTATGATGTTGCTACTCATGTTCAACAAACTCTTCAAGCTTATAAATCTCTTCAAGATATCATTGCCATTTTGGGTATGGATGAATTATCTGAAGCTGATAAATTAACTGTCGAACGTGCTCGTAAGATTCAGAGATTCTTATCCCAACCATTTGCCGTTGCTCAAGTTTTCACTGGCCTTGAAGGTCGTCTTGTTCCTCTTAAGGACACTGTTAAATCCTTTAAGGAAATTCTTGACGGAAAGCATGATAATTTACCTGAAGCTGCTTTCTATATGGTTGGAGGTATCGATGAGGCTATTGCCAAGGGTGCTAAGTTGGCTGCTGAAACCAGCTAAGCTTCCGTCTGAGTTATTACCATCATTGCCATCTTCATTATTATTATCATCAATGTCATTTCCAGCTTGTCCAATTATTCTTCCAAATAAATATGTGTAAAAAGAAAAAGAGTGAAAACTTGCAGTATAATAGCTGTTGTTTGTTTGGGCGAAATGAAAAAAAAAATTGAACTTTGAAGAAATATAATATATCTATATATACATTTATATGTAGTTTTTGCACTTTAGAGAAAAGAAAAACTGAAATTATTAAAATCATAAATCTTTTTATTATTTTTGGTTCTCACTAGAACTGATCTTTATCCTCTGACTGATGGAATATCCAATGGATGAGCTAGCCTCTAGGTTTGGCTGTTCTGCAATCGTTTCATGGGCTTGTGACCTAGTGTAAACAGTATTTCTGTAGAACAACGTCTTTCCTGATCAACAGCAGATCCTGTAGCTAATATCGATTTCGCAATCAGAATAAGTCTAATTTATAAATGTCAGGATGTTGCAGTTGAGTTGGCTTTTGAGGCAGTCCGGCGTTGCGCCGGCATTACTCAAAACTGTGTTGTGATGAGGCTCACCACATGCTTGTTAGCATTAGAAGACTCCCCGTCACTTTCCGAAGAAAGTTTCGAAGTAACCTAGGTATATCTTCGTAACTATCTGAGTTTGATATAGAGTGATTCATATTTATTAATGACGTTCTTAACTGACTCGAAAGTGATAGGCTCTACATTATGGGGCGTCTATATCAATATCGTCTGACGTATATTCTCATATGCCGAGATTGGATTCCACCAATCCAGCTGCTGCTGAATGCTAAGGCGACATGCCTACTTATAGCGATAGTAATAATCTATTATGTAGAGCCCAATATTTCACATTGTACGTTTCAGATTCTGAGAAGAATTAAGGCATTACTCGCCTTCTGTGCTCTTCCAAAACCTCAGCACGGTTATCCCTATCATCGGTGGTTCTTTCATCAAAAAGGGATAGAGGGAGAGATGTCGAACCACTGTATTCAAATCAAAGATGATTCCATAAGGGATAATAATATCACCATTATGGTGGTCTAAGATACCACACAGAACATTGGTTCCCCTATCTTCACCACCTACCGTACGTAACAGAATACGTAAGATATCAACTATCTCATTTCTATCTGTTCCAACCTGTATAATTAAGCAGCTTTTGACTCGGCCATAACTTGTTAACCACCGATCTGCTATTTGGAGGAACTCATCCTAGCTTTGACTAACCCTTACTTCGACTATTAGTGAGGGGCGACTTGGCCATAGAAAGAAGGGCAAACGACCCGTGGTTCTCGGCTACGACTTCATTAGGTTAGAGTGATCTGACCTTAAGTGCTCTGAGCATGAGAGTTCTGAGTTTGATAGGCCTGAGTTTAAGCTTGAGAATTCTGCAGGATTCCGTATTTCTGAACCACAGTCGACAACAAGATATTCTGTGATTTGTCACATAAGCCAAGAAGAGATTTCACGGGATATGATTACGGGGCCGTCCAACGACTGTCAAAACCATATAGATTTCTTTGAATAAAGGGTGAGACATAAACTACGCAATAATTCGTCGAATCTGGCCTTTTCCTCCAGTAACTCAAGATCGGCGAGCAATTAGTTATAATTATGATATCCTAATCAGAGTTTTCAATTATATATTCTTCTTTCCATTTTCCTTCGCGTTTTTTGTTTGAATTAATTACTCTTATCAAATCTCCTATGAAAGCTGGTCGTTAAAACCGGAAATTTTAACCTACTTTTCTCAAGAACCTAGTCATAGATGGGATGACAAGAGACATGATGAAAAAGAAATTAAGGCTATGCTCAAATATGCCGTTACCTCTAATAAGCCAGAGAATTAAATATAAATGCAGTATTCCAGATCACTATTGATTCTAGACAATTGGCAATCTGAAAACAAGATGCTTCCGAATTAACTGGTGAAAGACGTATAATCAAAGATAGAATAATGATTATATCGGATTCTGAATTGTGCTGACAGAATTTAATTTAACACATATATAATAACGGTATACACGAATTTTCCATGTGTTAGTCTAAGCATGATCATCGCGGATTCACTAGCTCCGCATATGCCAGGGCCTATGTCGATCCCTGCATTAAAAAGCTAGTCAGTTGAAGTTGTCTGAATGACTCTTTTTTAATTTTCACGAGCTGATAAATAAACGGCTCTTATCAGTCATACATGCAACCTAGGTCAGTAAGTCAGATCTGATAGATCATAAACAAAAGGTTGATAAGACAGCTGCCCATAGTACAATAGTAATACCAACTGCCGCCTGTAGTGACTTGTCGTACCCTCTACCATTTTACATGCAGTTAACTTTATTACACCACTGAGAAGATTACATAAGAAATTACATAATAAAATAGAATTCTATGACTAATTTTATTGTTACCCGGTTGAAAATTTATTGGTGGAAATTTCACAAACAATGCCGCGATTAGCCACTGACTGTGTATGACTGAGTGAGGATTTTCCGTGTGTGTCACTCACATATAAACTCGGCATTTGACATTTGCTTTCCCGATTTACTGTTGATTTCTCCATTTTTTGATATCTTCTTTCTTTGTTTCGTGAATAATTTTTGTTCATTTTTCTCTCTCGATTTACTTTTACTTCTTGTTTTAGTATTGTTGAGAGATTATTTTATATTGGAATTTTCCTCAAGTTGATGAACTTTTTGTTTCCATTAAGACCATCAACTACCAGATCATTAACAAATCGTTTACTATTAACCAGATCCAAGATGACCGTTCCTGATCAACAATGGACTGCTTCAAAGGTGAGTAGAGTGGAAGGGAAAGGGAGTGAAGCATATTGCTCGATCCTTTGGCTAGGTTCGCAGGGGGCGATTCTCGAGCGTAGCGAGAGCTAGGGGGTCTGGGGGCTAACCCCCCAGCCGCCGGAGGCAGAACCTGGTGGGGGAAGAGGCGAATGTAATACCGATTATTAACAGTTTCTTTATTTTAGGTACGAAAAACCTTTTTGGAGTACTTCAAAGATAAACAACATACTTTTGTTCCTAGTTCTTCAGTTGTACCTTATGATGACCCTACTTTACTTTTCGCAAATGCTGGTATGAATCAGTATAAACCTATATTTTTAGGTACTGTTGACCCTAGTTCACCATTGGCAAAACTTAAACGTGCTGCCAACACCCAAAAATGTATTCGTGCTGGTGGTAAACATAATGATTTAGAGGACGTGGGTAGAGATAGTTATCATCATACTTTTTTTGAAATGTTAGGTAATTGGTCTTTTGGTGATTATTTTAAAAGAGAAGCTATTCCATGGGCATGGGAATTATTGACTAAAGTTTATGGTTTGGATCCCAATCGATTATATGTTACATATTTTGGTGGACATCCTGAATCTGGTCTGGAGCCTGATTTAGAAGCAAGACAAATCTGGTTAGATAATGGTGTTCCTGAAGATCACATTTTACCTGGTAGCTATAAGGATAATTTCTGGGAAATGGGTGATCAAGGTCCATGCGGACCATGCTCAGAAATCCATTATGATCGAATTGGTGGTGGTCGTAATGCTTCTCATTTGGTTAATATGGATGATCCTAATGTTTTGGAAATTTGGAATATAGTTTTCATTCAATATAATCGAGAATCCGATGGTTCTTTAAGACCTTTACCTGCAAGTCATATTGATACTGGTATGGGATTTGAAAGATTGGTTTCTGTTTTGCAAGATAAACCTTCTAATTATGATACTGATGTATTTGTTCCATTATTTGCCAAAATTCAAGAACTCACTGGTGCAAGGGATTATACCGGAAAATTTGGTATTGAAGATAAGGACGGTGTGGATACTGCTTATAGAGTGGTTGCTGATCATGTTCGTACTTTGACTTTTGCCCTTGCTGATGGTGGTGTTCCAAATAATGATGGTCGTGGTTATGTCTTAAGACGTATTTTGAGACGTGGTGCAAGATATGTTCGTAAGAAGTTCGATGCTCCTATTGGTGATTTCTTCTCTAGATTGGCACCAACTTTAATTGAACAAGTTGGTGATATGTTCCCGGAATTGACCAAAAATACTGAAGATATCTTTGAAATTTTGAATGAAGAAGAAGAATCATTTTCAAGAACCTTGGATCGTGGTGAGAAACTATTTGAACAATATGCTTCTCAGGCTACTGCTAATGGACAAAAATTCCTCAATGGTAAAGATGTTTGGAGATTATATGATACTTATGGATTCCCTGTAGATTTGACTCGATTGATGGCAGAAGAAGCTGGCTTAGAAATTGATGAAAAGGAATTTGAAAAAGCTAGGTTAGAATCTAGAGAAGCTTCTAAAGGACTTGGTAAGAATGCATCTGGAAAGAGTGAATTGGTTAAATTGGACGTGCATGCTTTGGCTCAATTAGAAGGAAAGGAAGTCACTGATGATTCTGCCAAATATTTGACTGGCAATATCCCTGCTAAAGTCACTGCAATTTATGGTGGTGGTTCGCATGGATTTAAATCATCCACTAGTGAGTTTGTTGCTGGTGAACATGTTCAGATTGGTATTTTACTTGATAAAACAAATATGTATGCTGAACAAGGTGGTCAAGAATACGATACTGGTAAGATTATAATTGATGGTGAATCTGAATTTGAAGTTGAAAACGTTCAGGTTTATGCCGGTCATGTTCTTCACACTGGTTATATTAAATATGGTACTCTTAAAGTTGGTGATCATGTAATTGTTGGATATGATGAACTTCGTAGATGGCCAATTCGCAATAATCACACGGGTACTCATGTTCTCAATTATGCGTTAAGAGAAGTGTTAGGCGATGGTGTCGATCAGAAGGGTTCCTTAGTTAGTCCCGAAAAGTTAAGATTTGACTTCTCTCATAAAGCTGCTGTATCACTTAAGGAGCTTGAACGCATTGAAAATATCAGTAATGATTATATTAAGAAGAATTCAACAGTTTATGCTAAGGATGTTGCTCTTTCTACAGCCAAGGAAATAAATGGTCTTCGTGCTGTCTTCGGAGAGACTTATCCTGACCCTGTTCGTGTGGTTAGTGTTGGTGTATCAGTTGATGATCTTATTGCTAATCCTACCAGTGTTGAATGGAATAAAGTTTCTATTGAACTCTGTGGTGGTACTCATGTTGCCAAAACTGGTGAAATCAAGGAATTGGTGATTACTGAGGAGGGTGGTATTGCTAAGGGTATTCGTCGTATTGTTGCAGTTACTGGTACTACTGCTCACGAAGTTCAAAAGCTTGCCAATGATTTCGATGCTAAACTTAATGCCCTTGAATCATTTCCTCTTGATAATAATGAAAAAGAGGCTCGATCCAAGACACTTGGTGTTGAATTGAAGCAGTTATCTGTTTCCGTAATTTCAAAGAACGCTCTTAATGAGAAATTCGCCAAGATCTTAAAGAAGATTACTGAAGAAGGAAAAGCTAAACATAAGGCTGAAGCAAAGAAAGTGCTTGATACTGTAACCAATTATTTCACTGAACATGAGAATGCAGGTTATTTAGTTGTGAAGGTTCCAGGAATCGGTGCTAATTCAAAAGCCCTTACCGAAACCATCAATTATGTTAAAACCAAACAGGCTGATAAATCTGTTTACCTTTTCGCTGTTGATGAATCAGAAGGAAAAGTTGCTCATGGCTGTTTTATTTCTGAGACTGCCTCCAGCAAGGGAGTTCAGGCTACAGATCTTGGTACGACAGTTGCTAAGATTGTTGGAGGACGAAGCGGGGGCAAAGGAGCTACTGTTCAAGGTAGTGGTACTGAACCATCAAAGGTCCAAGATGCAATTGATGAACTCGAGAAGTTGTTCAAAGAGAAATTATAATCTGAAAATAATAAAAATAATACATTAGAGCATATACTAATAATAATGATGATAAATAAATTATGACAATTGAAAGACCTGCCCAGACTACATGCCATGCTAGATGATCACAAGCTTAACGTCTAATTCACCCTCGAGAGAAGTGAGCATTCGGGATCTAAACTCCGAACAAACCTAAGGTCAAAGCTGCGATTTGCTCTATATAATGCTAATAATTACAATTGTTTACAGCCTAAAAAAACCAATATTCCTTTACAACGACCATACATATAAAGATATTCAACAAAGATATCTTCTCCTTTGAGTGCAAGTGAGGAGATTTGGTCAAGATTGGAATTTCTAGGAAGAAACAAACAAATCTGATTAGTGAATTTACGAGAATGATTGACAATGTCAAATATAGAAGGCTCAGATTTAGATAAATCCCAGATCTCATCATTAATGTAAGAGAGTCCACCCCATGGAGGACTGGCAAATATAACAGTTGACGTGAACTTTCGGTCATCAATATCCAAAACAGACTGACCAAATATATCTTCATAATTTAAATCAAAAAAATCTTTACTCATAAACTGAATATATTTATCCACACCATAAATTTGGGAGTTATGGATGGCCATTGCACTATTTTCCGGATTCAAATCATTATAAATAATTGTCTGGAATTCGTATTGGAAATTTGTGAACTGAATGGTATTTCCACCAGCTCCACCAAATCCATCTACAATGAGACCAACTGGATGGTATAGTTCATTAATATTCTTGGCTGTGACATAGGCTACCATTTCTGGTGTGACACTGTACCATTGTTCATCACTAAGTTTAATACCTTCATCGAACAAGGAAAACAGATTATGACGATTACGATAAAAGTTTTTGAGGCGAGAATTGACGGGAATGTTTTTTTTTCCTCTAGTCATAGTGATAAGTTTTCATCTACACTATATACTGTAGAGTCTAGAATGACATAGAAGAAACCGACATGAGATTCATAAAGTCGATTCTCATCTGAGGTTGTGGAATGCTGGATCCTCACTTGATGCAGATAAATATTTCAAAATGCAGGAAGGTAAGCCTCGTACGCCGCATGAAAAATAATTTAAAGCCGCTTCACCAGATTCATTCTTGACTTAAAGACGGTTTGATGTCCATCCGTCCTGATTATTGGAAAATCATTCGAGAGCTTTACAATTATATATTGCTAAATCCTGGAAGGAGATGGTTAGATTAAAAACAAGATATTTAGCATTTGAAATCTTGAATCCTGATGAACTCAGCAAGTCTGAAGTTGGTTCATTGAATCAAAATGCCTTGTCATTACGAGTCCCTGCTATTTCCAATCTAAATGCTCGTATGCTAAGCAGGATAATACGGGATTCAATAGAATTGAATTTTGGTGACTATGGTATCGGAGTAGTAGCTTCTACAATAGCAGGTATGTTAATTGAATCAGGTTAAGGAGGGAGGCGAGCTGAAAACATCTGTCTGGGTCAGTACTCCAGCTGTCAGACGGCAGGGGGTAATTTTGTCTCCGACGACCTAGGTCATGATAAAGTCATTCTACTAACAGTTTTTTCAAAAGTGAAATATTTCTCACCGGCGACATCTACAGGAATCGTTAGAGTTGCTAGACAGCATTTCCGGCTCGTTTGGGCAGCTTTGACTTATATCAACAAAATCGAAGATCATAATGTGGTAATAAAAGTTGGAAGAATAAGTGGAACAATAAAAAAATGTGAACAAGCCACCATTGCCAGGAATAAGAAAGCAATTCAGCAGCAAAAATCTTTAGGCGGATTCAAGTCTTTGGCTAATTTTGATAATGAAATCCATGAGGAAGATGAAGAGGAGATAAAGGAGGAAATAGAGGAGAAAGAGGAAGACGACGATACAATTTATGACACTGGAGGTGAATAGCTAATGCAGAATAACTTTATGAATGATGACCTCTTTTTGTACATATAAATATTTATTGATTATATTAAGCTACAGCATTTCATAATTTCGTATGATGCTTTCTGAACCATCATTAGCAGTTGGCCGGATGTTCGAGATTTGACTACTATCAAAGCCAGAATTAGGTCCTGCTCTTCTAATCTAGTAGGGAATCCAAAACCTGCGAGTCCGTCAATATGAGTTTTTATGCAAAGATTCTATTTGATTTTGAAATAAATAAGTATAGCTACAAATACTAAGAATCCGTACCATTCAAACCGTATTTTTTACTTATCGACGTACTCTTTTTAACCTCATCAACCATTTGATTAACACCAAAAGGATCATCATCAGTATCCTTAACAAATTCTACAGGACCTTCTCGAGGACCAGAAACCTCCTCTCCTGGTTTAACACCTAGACCTTCGAATCGCTTTTCTCTTTGAATTCGTTGCATTTCTCCTTCACCATCATCATCTTCACCGCCACCACCGAAGGCATCCGTATCACCTCTAGGACGATAAATTGACCTTACTGCTTCCTGGGCAGCAAACAATGATTTGTCATAGACTTGGTCCTCACTGTATCCACTTCCTCCTAACCCTCCAGTATTAGAGACTTGACTGAAAAGCCTAGCATCGAATTGCGATTCACCAGTTGGCTTAGTAGGCTTAGCAATGCCAAGAGCAACCTTTTCAGATATATCTCTATTACTATCTCTGGCGAGCATCTTGACGCGTTTTTCTGCCCCCATTCTTGACATTCGCAACTCTTTTTCGGCTTCACGCTTACGTTCAGCACGTATTCTTTCACGTTCTCGTTCTTCAGAATATGGGCTTCTTGAGCGATGATATCTTTCACCATTATCTGGCGATCTTGACAATGGTCTTTTCCGCGGCGGTGGCGGTGATCTTGATCTGGATATAGCACGTCGTCTATTTTGTGGCGGGGATGGAGATCGAGAATATTCATCATCATTATCATCATATGAGGACCGCTGTGTTCTTGATCTTGATCTATTTTCTGGAGACGGCGATCGGGATTGTGGTTGTCCTCTTCTTCTTTCAGAGCTTAAAGTTTCTCTGGCAGCTCTTGCTCTTTCTTCTCTTGCTTGCTGAGCTAACATCCTTAATCTCTCTTCTTTAGCAGCATTTTCTTTCTCAGCCAACTTTTGTTGCATAGCTGCTCGTTGCCTTATTTCTTCTCTAGCACTTCTATCAGCAGCATACAAAGCTTCAGATAGCTTAGCCATATTATCATTAACCTGAACTTCTTGTAATCCTCTACCATCAGCAGCAACTCTTTTATCTAATGCAATAGTAAAACCTTTTGGATTTTTCCAGTTAGATATACTTGGTGGAATATACCAATCTTCTTGATCCTTTGCTGTCAATTTTCTAGGCGGGGATCGTAATACTGGAGGTGGAGGTGACGGTGGACCAGCAGGAACTTTAGTATGTTTAAATTTAGGAGGTGCTAAAGGATCTTGAGCAACATCAACCATTTTTATAATTCTTTGTCTACCGCTACCACTGTTACCACCACCAACACTAGCAGGAGTATATCGTACATAAGTTGGTTCTCCTGGTCTTTTGGCCACTGATTGAGGCTTAGAACTTTCAACTTTACCACTGATAATCTTTTCTATAGCTGCTTTTGTTCTTTCCGTTGTACTTTGGACATCTTCTTGAGTAGGTCTTGCTAGTGAGATCTCACCTGCTCGAGCTCTTTGTCTTAAAGGAATCAAATCAGTATATGAAGTTTGAATAATTCTATTAGAACTATGACCTTGGCGAGCAATTACTCCACTATAATCAATTTGTCCTTGATTATCACGTTTTAATGCAAGAACATTTTTATTAGATGGACCTTGCAGTGAAGGATCATTATTGTTGACTATCGTTAAAGATGATGATGACGATTGTGATGGAGAGAAAGTTGATAACGATGTTGAGGACGATGGTCTATTACCACGTTCCTTATGGATTTGATCATCATTTTCTTCTTCCTCTACATATCGTGGTTGTTGTTTTTCATTATTCTTAGGTTGAGGTAAAAAGGAACCTATAGAAGGTCTTGACATTATAGAAAAATATCCGTCTATAACCTGTTAAGAAGAAGCTGTGAGAATGAATGAATGTTGAAAGATGAAAATCACATTTGAAGGTAAAGAATTATAAGCGGATAAAATATTTTAATAAAATGAAGATGTGCTAATGAGATAGTAAGTTAATATTCTATAAATGAGGATATATTTTTTTTGATTTGCGTGGTGAAGTTGTATAAGCAGGTAAAATATTTTTGTGAATGAAGATATAATATAGTTAATAGCTATGAAATATTCTATAGAAGAGGTTATAGATAAAGATAGCAGAATTTTTTTATCTTCAAATCTCAGTGGAGTAACTATTCAAACCAGACAGTGAACGAGTTGTAACACAAGAGTATTTTACTATATTTGAGAGGAGTGGTTTCATTTTTTAATTTCTAGTAATGGTCCGAAGTAAAGCAAGTGATTTTTTTTCAGTTGAATCTGATGAAGAATCAGATCAGAACGAAATTTCACAAATAGATCAATCTGAAGAAGAAAAAGATATTAGAGAATCTGAAGAAGAGGAAGAGATTATAGAATCTGAAGAAGAAGAAGAAGAAGAAAAAGGAAGATCTTCATTATCAACTAAAAGAAAAAGAACTGATGCATTTAAGGATGTTGATGAAGATGAAGACGAAGATGAAGATGAAGATAATGAACAAGAAGAAATAAACTCAGAGGAAGACGAAGATGACAATGATGATAAAGAAGAGCATAATGGCAAGTTAAAACCACTTTCAAAAGAAGAAGTAGAGAAAAATATCAATAAGATAAAAAAAACTGGGGTTGTTTACATATCTCGAATACCTCCATATATGAAACCAACCAAATTAAGACAAATCTTATCACGATTTGGTGAAGTTAACAGGATATTCTTGACTCCTGAAGATCCTAAAATTTATGCTAAGAGGACTAAATATGGTGGAAATAAAAAGAAAAATTTCACCGAAGGTTGGGCGGAGTTTACTAAGAAGAAAAATGCTAAATTGGCCGCCGAGACCCTAAATGGTAATACAATAGGTGGTAAAAAAGGTTCATATTATTATGATGATCTACTCAATGTCAAATATTTATCCAAGTTCAAATGGCATAATCTCACTGAACAGATCGCCCTCGAAGCTCAATCAAGGCATGAAAAACTCCGTGCTGAAATTGCTCAAGCTACAAGAGAAAATAAGATTTTCATTGAGAATGTTGAAAGACATAAAATGATCCAAGGTATGCAAAAGAAACGAGCAGAAGCATTAGAATCATCTGGGTTATCGAATACAACACAAAAATCTTCTTCATCTGATATAAGACGTACATTTCAACAACGAGAAGTCTCATCAAGGCGGAGTCAACAAGGCGATGGTCCCAGTAATAATAATAATAAGAAAGATCTCGACCAAAAGGTTTCCAGAGTGTTGAGCAAAGTGTTTTAATTATAGAAGAGTGGCAGAAGTAGAATCAAGATTTGTTCTTGTACTTCCGGCAGCTAGGGCTTAGCCCCAGAACCCATTCTATCACTACCCTCGAGATCCCCTCGTTATCAATATTTGCATATATCATATTATTATATTAATAGATTATTATAAATATATTTTAGGCATATGATGATCATAAACATCATTCATCATATATTTATCTACACCTCCGTGCGTTGATTTTTGGAACCATTGATTGTTTCCTTTACTTTCTTTCCCTTACAAATCTTCATGATACAAATCACCACCCTCAACGCCGTTTTCAGCTCTTTGTTTCGCAACCTCCTCTTTCTCCCTTTCCAGTTTATCTACCTTTTTTGTCTTCTTTGCTTTGAACTCCCGGTTCAATGCCGTAATCTCATCGTCATATGTCGTCCATTCAGGAACCTGCCTTCGGGCACGATCAAGTTTAGGTTCCTTAGTAAATGGATTATTACACATATCAATTGTCTTTGCAGTTGCTAAACTTTCATCAGAGCACCATGTTTCACACCACAACCAATCCTGAGGGAGTGAATAAATAGGAATATATTTCTGCATATGATTAGGCAAATCTTGATCCAAATTAGCCAACGATCCAGGATCGGCTGAAAGCATCTGATATTGTTGACGAAGTCTATCACCAGCACCAATCTGTCTGAATCGATCAAGATCAACAACATACAATGCACTAATATGATAAGGTAAATCTCCAAGATAAGTCTTCCAATATCCTTGTTTCCAGAATCGGAATCCTTCCATTTCTTCTCGAGAATCCCCCATTGGAGCATATCCATAGGGTGCTCCTTGAAGATCAATATCGACCAATTCTTTTAAATCAGTTCTAACAATCTGATCAGAATCCACAAATATAACCTTGTCTAATGTTTGCGGAAATAATGTATCTAAGAATAAGATCTTATATCCCCAAATAGTTCTTTGTTTCTCCTTTTGATCGCGAAGCCAATATGGCCACTTATACGTTACAAGCTCATATTTAAACCCGTAATGATCGGCCAAAGTGGGCAAGAATTCCTTAAAAGAAGGTGACAAGAAATTTTCAATTAGCCAGAATTTTACTGTATGATTGGTATGTTGCATAACGCTTGCAGTCATAATCCCTAAGAACCGTTCATAAAGATGTCCACTTGCTACTGTGAAAATATTTATCTCTGCCCCTTCCTTTTCTCGGTCTTCTTTATTGTTCCCTCCTATATTTGAAAACCATTTAAAAACCCTCTGTAAATTTTCACCTACAACTCCCCCAACACCACTAATGGTGCTTTCTTTATTCCTTCCATTATTTACATCCAAAACGTCCTCCTCCTCCATTCCTGGTCGTCTCCTAAATTTAGGGAAAATGGTTGCACCAGTCATTTTTGTTAACCATACTCTGTCTGAATTTTTGTCCAAAGAGGTAGATAAGCCTGTTGAAACAAGCTCAAATATATCAAGAGATCGGCCCTTTTTGGGAGAAAGAACCCACAGACCAGGATTAGATTTAAGTTGTAGGTATCCTAAATTTGCCATGACGATTGTGTCGACTTGTTGAGAATTCCCATCTACTCCTAAATCTAAAGCCAAACCACGGGGTGGAGACCCAACAGTAAGATCTAAAGCATGCCCTTCCAAAAGAATACTATTCAATTGATATGTACCTCTCAATGCACCATCTTTGGCAGCAGTATTTAGAATGATATTATCCAGGTCGTAATCACAAAATGTAGGGGTGACTATCCAAGCATTGGGCGTTACTAATCCTACGTAAAATAATGTACTTTGAGGCATATCGGTGAATTCAACAATATCAGCCAATCTTTGACCAGAGATTTCGTCAAAATTAGGGCTTGTCGGCAAAGCAAGTCGATAGAACCTTTTGAGAGGAATTTCTTCTTCTTCAAGCTTCTTCGGATTCAACAATATCTTCACAGAAATAGGTAGCTCTCTCAAACTGACTAACATGGCCGAATATTCCTGGCCCTTTTCACTTAGAGGATCAATAATAGCTAGAACACGAATTGCTGAATCCTCCTCGGCAAGTTTTCCAACCTTTATTATTGAGTCTTCAACTTGCCAAGGAGCGGTACTAATTCTTGGTTGTTGGTTTCTTCTTGAAGAACTGTAATAGGTAGTTGTATATACTGATACCAGTTTGTCACATAAATCAAATGAATCACTATATTAGTTAGTAACTGTCTAACTTCCAACCAAGGAAATTGATACTCACCCGTTTTTATAATCATATACTCCCTTTGCCGCTTCAATAATTGGATTTATTCTCGTTTTCTGTTCAATTTCGAGAAGCATTGTTAAATCATCTTGATCTAAAACGCTGTTCACAGGAATGTCCACAATTCTACCAGATACAATTAGATGTAAGCCTTTATTAAGAGTAGGAAATTTTTGTAATACATTTGAGAATTCACCAATGACTTTCTTGCCTTTATCTTCATTGCCAAACTTAGCTGCCAAATTTACCATAGATTGGATATCTGTATAAGGCTGGAGGAAACGACGAATCATGGTGATTCGTTCTGATTCCTTCGCCATTCCGCTCAACTTGCTGAACAACGAGACAATATTTGATCCGTCTCTAATATTAACATCATCCCCATTATCATTGGTGGTAGAGGCGGTACTGAAGTTACTAGGGATAATATTGACCCTTAAATTTCTACCTTGAGACTCTTCCGAATCAAGCAACTTGAGAACTTCTGCCAATTGCTGCAATGTGTCTTTCTCTGAGAAGTTACCAACCAACCAAATAGTAGTATAATAGTCAGAATCAGATTCTGTATTACCTCGAACTGAAACACTAGGAATTGGGGATAAACCATGCTCTACCAAACTTTCCACTAAAGAGGAAATGTCCATATACTCTATCATAGAACTATCAGGGGGATTTACTAGTGAATTACGACGCTTAATTCCATCTTTAATTAAAAAATCTCTAATAGGTGCTGATGACGATGAATCATATTCTCCAGCTCGAATTGATTGTTGAATAGATTCCAAATCACGTCTAAATACTGCTGATGCTTCTAGAAGTAGACTATTAACCTCATCAAGAAGAATACCATTCACAAATATAAGAGGTTGTTGCACATTTCTGTTTCTATCAGCAGGAAGATCGAAATTTTTCATCCACAATCGTAGATTCTCAATGACAGACTGAATTTCAGCATTTTCTTCCAAATCAGATTCTATAGCCTTTAAAGTAGGTTTGTCATCTATGGATAGAGCCTGTCTAAAAGAAGTTATTGGATCATATTGAGATAAAATTCCTCCCAGATATGTTTGAATAACAGTTGGATCAGTAGAGAGGGCATATTTCGATAAATAACTTAAATGCCTGGCTATATCCTCACCATCTTGATCATAAATTAGAGGAACAATACCTACCTGAATAGGTATACCTCGAGCCACTAGGTTCATAGCTTGGGTAAAAGCCGACAAGGCACCAGTTCCACCCAAATAAGATAAATCTAACGCAAACACAAAGGAATTCATATTATGTTTTACAGGGTGTAATTGACCCACGCTTGTTAATGGTTCCAAAAAACCGGTTACATCTGAGGTCCAACTCCGATAACGAAGATCATCTTCAATATCATTTAGCCAAATTAATCCATCAGTTCTATAATCATATCTCTGCAAAGGATGGTTTTCTAAAGCAGCTCCAATCACATTTCGATTGATGAGATCGGCAGCCACAGACGGATTCTTAAAGCCAAGTGTAGAAACCATTTTATCAACAATGATTCTTTCACGATCGAGAGCATCAAGAAGTTCGAAAGAACTATCATGAGAACCAAATGCTGGAGATCCATTGATAAGAATAGCATTTTGGCCGGAAGATAAGAACTCATTCTCAACATTATATTTAACATCCCTAGCCACTTTTTTACTGGAGGCTAGCTCAGAAATGGATTTAGAATATTTAGGGAAATCCAAAGTAACATTTAATAAAGCTTCGAATGGATTATTATTAGTTAGAATATAATTAGCAGCTCTGAACCCAAGTAGAGGAATATCATCTTTATTTAAAATAGACTTATCAGTGGCAGCACGTAATTCCGAGTAAGAGTCCTTATTTTCGGCAGAAGAAGATTTCTCACCATTAGCACCTTCAGAATCCCGGTCGTCAATAACCAAATAATCAGTTCTTTTCACATTCAACGCAACACCATAACCAGTTAAATTCTCTTTAATTGTTGATTGGTTACTTCCATTCTTGCTTTTGTATCGCAGAATGTATTGTACTTTTCCTTGTAATGCAGATGAAATCAGATTGCTATGGAAAATTCCAAATGATTCCGATTCTAAATCACCATACAAAATAGCAATTGGTGCATCACTATCATTACCAATTGTTCTATCAGTTGGTAATAATTCAATTTTAGAATTTGTTTCAGATCCAGAAACAGTCTTTAAAGCGAAAACAGAATCCACATCACAACGAGTCTCTCCATTATAAACAAGAATATTCTCACAATCAGAAGAAGGAGTTTCAATTCCTGACCATATATCAAAATATTGATATTGTGCTTGAATTAATGCTGAATATCGATGAATAGCCAATGATAAATCAATATAAGGGGTTTGTGATTCAGTAATCAAATTTGTTTTTAAACCATGTTCTATCAAAAGATCATGAGCTTCCTTATCAGTTAATAAAGTAGATTCTGAAAATTTGTTCTCGAGTAATGCAGTTAATGCTGTAACAGTACTGAAATATGCTTGAGGGTTCTCGGCAGCAATAGATTCGATAACTTCTAAAACAAAAGGTGGTTTTGACCAAGAAGCTTTTAAATCTATACTTAATGGTATATCATTACCAGAATCTAATATTTTTTCTTCTTCGGCATTTACTATTGAATAACAAATATTACTCCATAAAAGGATTATAAACCCTAAGAAGAAGTTCTTTCTCATTGTTTTGTTCTGTAACAGAGTGGATAACTCTGAAAAAAAAACAAATTCAAACTGGTTCAAACAATTTCTTGAAACTTCACAACTTCAATTGAACTATATAAAAAATAAGACACTTCGAAAGAACAAGAAGACGGAAATGTAGACGAATTCAATTCTTCAACATTACGAATCGAATCTCTTCTTCATGACACGCACGCATGAAATATGCAAGTCTTAATTTGATCAAGAGCAGCGCGGATTATAAGCCGTGCGGCTTATTATACGAACCGGGTGGGCGTGTTCCCTTGCCTTGAGGGGGGTCCTGCCTCCGGCGGCTGGGGCTACGGCCCAGACCCCTAGCTCTCGCTACGCTCGAGAAGGTTAAGACTTGTTTCCTCGGTGAAACACAAGGGAGAGTATACACCAGCATGGTTCAGGTAATGTTAGTTAAAACACTTCCTCTCGAGAGTCAGCGAGAGCAGAGAGCTGGGGGTCTGGGGCACCCGAGGAAGTATAAGAGACCCCTCGGAAGAATCAGTTATATATGTCACGTTTCGACCAATACGAATATTCCATCCATCTGGTGCTCATGATCTAAATTTCACCCTAACCTTATTATTGTACTTATATCGTGAAGTTCTCACGTCTTGTTCTTATACTCGAACGTATTACTCTATAACTTAATTATTACTTTATTTATATATTAATTGGTGTTCTTATCTTACCTTGTTTCTGTGTTCAGGAAGTCCTCCTGTTGTGGGTGGAGATCAGATTGTATCCTGAGATGATATCGCTATAAGTGTCCAGTTTTGCTCTAAGCCTTGGTCGTCATACCAATATAGACTTCACCCACTGAACCAGTGGTACATTGAACAATTGATAGAAGAGAACTTTTACGATTCATAGTTTCTTATTTCGGATTATTAACTTTAATATTACTTTATTAACAGCAAGTGAACTTCCGAATCAGAGAGAACTGAACTTGGCGAGAACCAACATCGAATAAGTATCCAGTTTTGAGAATAGTAACTGTAACTTATACAAGCATAAATCTGCTTAATATGTCACAATTCAAGTTCGCTTACGTCCACATTTCTGTCTTCTTCTTCATCCACTCTATCATCATCACTCAATCAGAAGAGTATATCTTACTAGTGATATAAAGAAAAGTAATGGATGCTGCAGCATTAAGAGAACGTCGTCGGGCGAAGATCCAAGCTGGTGGTGCATCCCGGTTGGCAAAAATCACAAAAACAACCAATCCAAATGCTGAAGATTATAAAGGTGAGTATAGTAATGTAGGGAACAAGATATAAAAGTAATTCAAACGGTTTTCTCTTCCAGATGGGTCATTAGAGAGTGGAGATATGGAACTTCGACTCACTGACTCACCGACCAGCGCCTCGTAACATCTTTACTGACATTAGTAGAACACAAAGTTCCAGAAGCTGTCACAATAACGACTGGTGGAACAGCTGGAGATTCGGACGATCCTGAGGTCAGCACAATAGGTGGCTATGGAGATAACGGTTTTGGTGCAGGATCTGACTTTGATGGACAAGATATCGCTAATGATCCACTTTTTAAATTATTGAGTGAAATGCGAGCATCTGCTGGTGGTGATCCCATGAATCCATCAGCTGATGCTACCAATCCATTAGCAGCTTTAAGTGCTATGTTTGGTGGAAGTGACCTTAATACTCCAGGAGGAGTGGGCGGTGGTTTCCCCTTTGGTGCTGGTGATGATATTGGAAATACTGCTGGTAATGAGGTTTCTAAACAACCTCGTCCAATTCGAAAAGCCGATTTATTTTGGTCTTTTATTCATATCGCAACAAGTATTTCTTTGGCAGTATATTTTCTGAACGTTTTAGTGCCTTTCAATACTACGGATGAAAACAAATTGTGGTATCCGCAATTTTCAGGTTTGACTTCTTCACCTATTTTACTGTTTTGTACAGCTCAAGTGATTTTACATTCATCTAGATTTATTTTTGAAAAAGGTTCTCCACCTTCCAATTCCAAGTTGGTTTCTTTTGCATCATTTTTGCCTAATCCATTTAAAAAATATATCATTCTTGTTGCTCGATATCTTCATATTGGCAGAGTTATCATTGAGGATTTATGTTTGATCTTGTTTATAGTAGGAATTTATTTTGGATTGAATTTGCATGCCAGTTATCCCACGGAGTAAAAGGGTTCTCTTTTTAAAAAAGGCAGTTATTCTCGTCAGGTAGCAGGAGGTTCTCGTTTAACTAATATTAAGAGCGAATTTGTTTGTAGTAATTTATTATATTGACCAATAAGTTTAATGATCTTTCTATGTATATATGATATTGAATATAAGTTAAGCTCTTAATCTTGGATATTGTATGTCTGTATGTACAGTGTACTGTCATAAATATCTATTAGACCCACAAGTTCCAGCATGTTAAGGCCGCTAACTCAAAGTTAATCGTTAATATAACCGAACCAGTCAATATAGCCTATAACTCTGTGGGGTTCAATCGAGAATTGTAGCGAAATATTCATTCTTTCAATATAAGTAGCGATGTCTGATTGAATATTCCTTGTTGTTTACCTGTTTCGTTTATGAGATATTTTCAGTTGTTGTCGGAATGAAGCTGGAAGGGATTTGTCCAAAACTGCTATGATATACCCCGCATTTGATATCTCGTTATCGGTCAGTTGATAGTGGGGCAGATAAGAGACATCCGAGAAGTGACAACATAATAGAACGCAAGATAAGTCTGTATTGGAGCGCAAACATGAAAAGAACATTTTTCAGAGATAATGGTTCGGTTTGGCCGTTGTGTTGCGTTGAGTAATTCAAAACATACGGATTAAACATCAGCGCCTGGTCTCAACAGTGAAATCAAAAACAGAGGAATTGCGAAGACAATTGTGGAAGTTGGTAATCATGCTGTATATCCAGCATCTAATTGAAGCTCTAAGCACATATATATCCTCTAGATATAAACTTGACACACCTACAATAGAATTACCTTAACGCCCCTGTTGTCTCATACACATCGGCTAGCCTGAAGATATTCAGTCTGGAAGCTACTTTCCAAAAAGTTCTGGGCACGTATCTGGAACCTACTATAGCTGCAAGACCTAAAAACATTCTTTTTTTTAACGTGGAGGGTCTCGGGTTGAACTTTGTAAATTGAAGATCGTATGGCCTGGATATCTATCTCCTTTGTCATATGTAAACATCCAATATCTTTCCTGAATAGATTTTAGCTTATAACTGCTTAACCTCTCAATATGTGATCTGATATGGAACAGATACATCTAGGGATGTTGTCCCAGATGCCGCAGCCACTTTGTCTTCTCCTCAGAATGCGAGTCATCAAACAAATGTTATATCATAGGGCTTCAGGAATTCCAAAATTGATAATGTTCAAGATGTTGATATATCCGATCTTGATACAAACCTCAAGAGTGGCCTTCTAAAATCACCAAGAAGTTGCTTCACAAATTGGATCCCTATACTATTCATATCCTTATTAACATGTACCTTTTGAATTTCTTAAGTCAAGCGAGGCTCAGTGGATTAGAGGCTTTTCTTTCCAGGTGTATTTCCAGGCGTACAAAATTATTTTAGCTTGGGCAACCAATTCGATGCCTGGACCAGCTCCTAAAGGTGCAAATGCTCTTGGCTTGTGTAATATTACGAATAATGCTGCGAGAATGCCAGAATGCGTGGTTCTTATCTGTGTGTTGTATCTGATACCCTAGATATCTAACAAGCGGGATTTGTCATTGACGTAATGCAGCATTTTGTGACATTATTAATGCAATATTGTTTAAAGAGAGAGAATCTGAGCCTAATTCAGGTCCAACTTTCGGCATATTCTCTAAGTTCGAGAGTCAAACTCTTTCGATTATTCCTATGTCTGAGTCTTTTATAAGAAGAACGATGAATTCTTTTCCTATGATGTAATCTTCTCTGGACTTCAGTTCTTTTAGATGATCAAACTAACTGATTTCGTTCAATAAAATTAGCTGCTTGGCTAGATTGATCTAATGAAGTGGGCTATGACTGAAGAGTCGCCACGTTCTGTGTCCCTTTGTATTTATATTTGCGGGGAATTATTGCTTGCTTGGCTTCCACCTTAAGTCCCTGGCTAAATAACTCATAGACACCAACCCTTAATTTGGATATTACCCGCAATCTCAAGCGCTATCTACCTGGATATTACCCGCAATCTCAAGCGTTATCAAGCGAAGTATGGGAACCAGATTTTCAGGCAGTGATGTGCCAAGTATTTGAATCACAGATATCAAGGCAAAATATCCAACTACAGCGATCTTAGAACCCTCGGTCCAGCCAAAGAAGAGGTCTGGAATTAAGAACCCGGAAAGCTGGAAACTAGATCCCTCAAATCGTGTTATTACCAATGCAGGCTATTGGAAGAATCTCATCCACCTGTCCTTCAACACCACAACCAATCAGCAGATCCACAGCCAATAAATCAGATGATAGCGTCTGCATTTGCAAGATAATTCTCGTCGCCTTTGATTTTACTTGGCATAACCCATGATTGAACCCTTAAGAGGGTTCAAGTACAGATGCCTAAAAAACAAAACCCAGTGGAGAATATCGGAACCTTCTTACCCCGTGCTGTCTGTCCTTCCAAATGAAGCGTATCTGCCGTCAAGTTTCGCTTGGCAAAAACTGCACGATTAAGGTTGCATATGCATGCATAATTGTCAAAAAAAATGCAAATTTCCTCGGAATCTATATCCGACAGTTTCAACGCCTTGTTGTAACCTAATACGGTAACGGTAATGTAATACATTTTGCACAGCAGTAAATTTTTTTACATTGATCACGTGGCAAGGAAAAATGTGACCACCGCCGCTACATATGCATGCATGGACGGAAAGAAAGACCGACCCTGACTCGGATTTGATGAGATGTGATGACTCGGAAAACCGCATAAGATATTTGTTGATTTCGTCTTTATTTGCCTTTTGAAAAGATTATTTATCTTCACTGGCAGCTTGGTCAAATGGAAAATGGCCTATATAGATGATTACAGACTCTGGTGGACAGGATCATTGAATCATTACGTGGTCTGGGCCCAGCCGCAGACAAAGATCAGCCGGCTAAATTGAGCGGGTAACGTTAACCCGGAAGGAAGCAGTAAAATAGAACAGTTAGCCATGATGATTTTTGTATTTCCTTCCTCCAGTGAGCAGTGCTCTGCTGTCGACCAACTATCTCGTCACAGAATGTTCAATGATAGTTGCTCGGCTAGAGACCGTTCAGTTAGTTCGATTGATACACCTATATGTATATTCTGGAAAATAAATGAATAAATAAATAGAGTTTTTAATTATAGATATGGTTTATAAAAGCAAAAACACAAACACCGAGAAACAAATATAAAAAAAAATATGCAGAAATATAATAACAATAAATACCAACAAAAAAAATTTTCTAAAGATTTTCCAATACATCTAGAAAAACAGAACTGGCTCTGATGACTGAGCAGTGATATTTAATTCTGATCTTCGAGGTGCTCCCACGAAAGATGAATCCTGTCGAAGCCCCCAGAATTTACGTAGAAAATTTGTTACAGTCTGGATACCAGACTTCTTACAATTCATTCTTACTTGTTCGAGTCTCTCAAATATTCTTACTTGATCTGATGGATTATCACAAAGAATACCTAACTGCCAAAGCGGCCAAGCCATAATAGAATTAACACCACTAGATGGTGGTATTTGTTGAAGATGATAAAGTGCTTGGGAAACAGTCGAAACGACTTCGGAACCCAATTGAGGACCTAATTGTTTGTCATCTAACCTAGTCCAATAATATAAAGCAGTGCATAATTTAAGTACCATGGTTGCGTTATAAGCATCGGGAGTAAGATTTAAAGGTGATATATCCCATAGATCCAAAAATAAAAAGATATCCAAACGTTCGGAGATCAGCTCTTGTGGCCATAAATCATCGTTAGGAATATAGAATGGCCCAGGCTTTTGAAATGGTGAACCAATGGTATTTGTAGCTTTAGTAGCCAAAGTAGCAATATTTGAAATAATACGGAATAGTGAAGCAGTTATTGTACTAAACGAGGTATTATCAATTCCCCTCAAAAGAACACTATTAGAAAAAGGATTCTGTCCATTGTTATTGCTGTTGACATCCGACAAAATTGGACCACGTTGAGACATAATAGAAGAGGTGGTATCGTGATATTCCATAAGATTCACAAGAGCTTGTATTTCAGGATCTTCTTTATTCATACCAGAAATACCTCTAGCAGCTCCGGCAATATGATTTCTCCAACAATTATAATTTCCTTCTAATGCTTCTTGAGTCGCTAATAATAAAGAAGTAGAAAGATCATCTTGATCAAATTCTCCACTCTTCAGTTTTTCCCTTAAAGCTTTGATCGCAGCAACTTTGTATTGTACAGAAATTTGTGTGTAATACGTGCTCGAGCCAACAATATCTGACGTGGTAGCTAAATTACTGGCAGCAACCCCACAAATTGCGTATCTGACTGAATCGTTTGTAAATGGAATCATAACATCACGATAAACATTGATATTAGAACTTTCTAGAGGAGATATCTGATCTGCAAATGCAGTTGAGAAATGCGTCAACAGCTTGTCTTCCAATAAAGCTTTGCTGATATTATTGTTGAAGTTAATGCTGAAATTATTGCTATTGCCAGTCTTTTCAAATAACCCCACATCTTCTGCTTCTTGCTTAATAATAATCATTGATGGTGAACCAGATGATGAGACAGCAGAATATGAAAAAGAAGGCTGTCGCTGTCCTTGTGCAATCTGAGAATAATTAGTACTGTTAGTGGTATTGGTAGTACTGATGCTATTAACATTACTAGTAATGAAATCTTCAGGATTAAATGAAGGGCTCTGAACTGTTAAGCTTCCACTTCCATCTACGCTATCTGAAAATGGTATAGAAGATGATATAACTCTTGGGGAGGTTTCAAGTTTAAGAATGTGTTGATATGACGACGATATACCAGGAACAAGCTCGGAAGCAGCCTCCTCTTCGGGTAAGAGTTCCATTTGCAAAACCAATGAATTAGATGGTGTTGACGTTGATGCAGATGAATAAAATGGACTAGGAGAAGTAGTAAAAGAAGAGCTATGTCTACTGTCGACTGGTAAGGATAACATAAATGGTTGAACTGGTGGGGAATAATCTTGAGGTGTGGAATCATCGTCGTCATTGCTTTTTGATCTTTCACGTTCGCCGGGCCACTTCAGTCTAATTCCGTAACCTTCACATTCAATTTTCATTCTTTTACAATTGGCACAGCCAGGTTTGCCTTCATCACATTTATAGCCTCTTCTTCGGCAAGTCCAGCATCCCGTGCGCAATCGATTAACTTTTTTCTTGACATGATGACTATTATGATTTGAAGTTCCGCTATTGCTCTCCGATCTAGGAGGTATTTCACACATCACAGACATGGAGGGCTGAAAGTTAAAAAATTGTTGATTGAAAAATAGAAAAACTATTAAATTAATATAATAGTAAATAATAGTTTTTATAGAAATAACTATTATTTAATGTGGTTGATAGTGTTTCTGTCGATAATTAGTGTATGTTGTTGACGAAGAGATTAAATTAATAAAGAGAGACATATATGCGACATCCCGCGAATATATAGATTTCTTCCTGTGTGCATCATGTCCATTTGTCATGAACATCTAGTGCGGAAGCGTCATTGAAAAAGAAAAAAACAAATATGCGGTACTTACACAGCTGTGGAGTGCATTGATGAAAAAGAAAAAAGTGAAACCACACCAAGAATCCTCATCTCATCCTCTCCCGGTGTTGAACACTCATCCGGCACCGGAGTAGATTGTCCGGCCCATGCTTGCAGATACAAATAGTCGATTTTTTACCTGCATATGCGCTATCGCAGATCTGCTCACTGACATAATCCAGCCATTGTCCTGGCAGAATTCGGAACGGCGAAAACAAATGCAGTGCAACGTTAACTAACAGTTAGTGTAGTAAAAAAAACATAGCCACACAACGGAAGAAAGAACAAAAGAAATGTTTTCTCCCAACCGACTATCACATATAGTCATTCGTCCCTGTCGATCGTTGATTGAATCCGGCTATTATTACGTACATAGATGCATACTAAGGTTGTTAATAGTTAGGCAAAATGGCCGTACACCAAAAAACAACTACTAGTAAGGATCGACCGTAACAATGTCATAGACCCCACAGATACATACGTAGATAAAAATAACTTCTACTCGGGTCAAAATCGATCCACTTGGATATAGATGATCTCATAGGAAAATTTCGCACACCAAAAAATATACGCAATTAAAAAGTTTTTCTTCATAATTACGTTTATCGTCCCTATGGCAATTTTTGGAAAAAGGCATTTTCATTGTGAGACTTATACCGCAAATTTTTAAATACTCTTCTTTGTCTTATAGCGATCAGTCACAAGGACAAGAGAAGAAACAAGAGAAGAAACAGTTCCAAGACGGATGAGCATGGTCATCATTACTTTTGTTCTTGTCTCTGATAGACAACTGTTACAGTTGACTATAATGGAGGTTTGATATATAGATTTTAGGCTGATATCCAAGCTTATAGAAAGTTTAATTTACTGTATATAGGCTAATGCATAACCTGTAGTATACTGAGAACAAAGCTCTATACGTGTCGAAATGACATGACATGACATGAGGCTGAGTCTATTTTGCCGAGGGTCAAGAGATCTCTTTTTTGGTGAGCACATTCTTGGCATGTTGAGGGAGTGTGAACTGGTTACAGATTATGACGTTCTTAGAACTTTGAGCAATATTTGCAATCAGGCCTGTGCACGAACTATTCCAAACATTATTCGAAACCTAGAAGTATTCGTCTATGTATTAACCCTCCATATATCCACCCTCTGTTATTTCAAGTCATTCCCATTCCTTGTCATTATCCCCTATTTCTTGTCATCCGGCCCCATATCCCCTGGCAGTCTCTCCCTGGCGGTTATAATATTGCCCCACTAATAATTATAACCCCTCCCCTCAGTGATTTACCCCATCTGTCAAAAGCCCACCTGCCATTAAAATTAAGCTATTGTCTATCTTAGCTCTCAACTTAATCTCGCCTAGTTAGGCTTCCTGCGCATATCCTTAGTCTACTTAACCGTCATTTGGTGACGTCATAATGGAACATTCGCACATACGCACTGTAACCATGCGCACGGCTCATCGCATAAGGTTAATTGTGCGGCTGCTTATGTTGTAACCGCGGCTGTTTGAGACAGCCAGTAATTCTGTAGAGGACAAGGACATTCACGCACTTCAACAATCCGCATCCGGAAAGTAATTCAGTCTACGGAGACTGGAGTATCCTTGGCCCCGGGGCCCTCTAATTAGCCAATTATATTCCTTTAGTTTTAAGATTACACGCAAGAAAGGCGTCTAATCTACTGTTAGCAGCTAGGCTACGCACAGACCAAGGAATGCTCTTGTGGAATTTAGAGTTTAATCGTTGTACAGTAGTAGATAAGAATAGATAAAATATCTCTTATTTGGTAAATATAACTAGCAATGATAAATAATCAAAAATTAGTTAATAACTTGTTATAATGCTATACTCTAGACGTCATACTATCAAATCAATGAAATCAATGTCGAAGGAATAATCCGGAGAAAAGCCTTGGTGAAACAAATCTGTTATTGGAATAAAACAGAATATCCCGCGAAGATTCAGACCAAACTACTATATTAGCCTATAATGACGTTTTCAAGAAAAAAAACTTTTCACCCCACCATCATCTCGTATTTACTTACCCCTGACAGATTGCCCCAAGGTGGTGTGGTCTGACATTTTCTATCACAATTTGTTTTAATTAAAGTCATTAGTTGATCAGCACTGCAATGATCATCTTGAATCATCATCCAGTTTGAAAGACATTGACTAATCTATGGTGGGCGAGATCGCTCGATCTCGCGGGCGGCCGTGCCCGCGCGCAAACCGCCAGGTCATGTGAGAAGTCATGTGAATCTATTCATAGAAATTATTGATTATGTACACTAAATTACGATGACTAAACAGTCTGTCAGTGCCGGCCGATTCGTACGGCTGGATCGAGACTAGCCCGGCAGACCAACCCGCCTGCTGCAGATCCGGACGATAACGGGAAACCGCCATCAATTGGGGGACGGAGCTGTAGACTGGTACCTGCGGTTCCGGAAAAAAGAACCGCACTGTCGGGTCTAGTTAACCGAAAAGAAGGATTTCGACGACAATAAGCGATACTGAGGCTGCTGAACGGGTTTCTACGGAATAATGTTTGTCATTATTTCCAGGCATACTGGTTAAGTTCCCCAATTGGCATTCTTCCAGCTGGATTGCTTTAAGGTAATTCACTGTCATCGGTCAGTAAGAATGTTGTAATAATTGAATAATTCGCTAGGTATAATTATGTAAGAATGGAGTGACATTTGGGAGCTTCAAGTTGGGTTATAGGTACCTCGGGTAGCCGGGAGACAGTTGAAGACCCGTTTCCATATTCCATATGGTTCTCAATCTAGATCTTGATTGAGGCCAGTTGTCGGCCAGTTTTTAACTTCCGCAGTCTGACGCTATACGCCACCCCTCTCCATATCTTTCGCTAGATCGAGACCATGCTATTGTGAGTCCTTGGTCTTAGCTGGTCCGATGGGATCTTGACCTCGATTGTCTGAGCCACAACTCCAGTGGCCGAGGTAGACGGGACTCCGACGGTTGTTCGTTATTTCTGTTGGATGTTCTTCCGTTGGTTCAAGACCGCAAATAATGGATTACGAGAGAAGCGGTCATTATCAGGACCCGCATCTGCTGTCAAAAAGATCAAAAGTGGGGTTCATGCAATACATTCATCTTGGGGCAGTGTCTTGCGATCGGATCTCATCAGTTAATTTGCGGCTGTACTAGGCCGCAGATATATGCAGATCTTAACTTTAATAGTCCGGATATACGTATGTTGCCGGACGAAAGCTGCAAACTAACTACATATAGCTAGACCCCAGGCGATGAGTGCTTATCAATCTACTTCTTCGGTATTTATATCCTTTCCCACTGCCGAGGGAAAAAATAAGCATAATTGATTGATAAAAATAGATTGACGATCTGCTATGTACTAGAAAAAAAACGATGTCATAGTTCAATAAGGGGTTCCGATTCTAGACTGGGTCAGAATAAGTTATGATTATTAATTGACCTGAGAAAATGCCAAGTTAGCATTATTGTTTTACTGCTACTTTTTCTCCATATATGCAAACAATCGAGGAAAACTAAACATTTGAATAGGAATTCCCAAAACCTTGGCTCAGATTCTGATTTTTGAGAGCTGAGCTACATAGATAATGGTTATTCATCCTTAACTGACCTTATCTATATATCTTTGGTACTCTAGCTATGCCCTAGATGCATTGCCTTCCAGTATTTCAGGTCCCGGCTCGATCCCATGCTGCAGGAATGAGCTGCACATATTCTACCTCTTGCCCCATCCATTGTGGACGCGGGCAAAAAATAGGCACGTAATCTGCTACCTGACGAAATGTCTACTCCCTCTTTTGTTACTACAACATCGATGAACATTCCTTCCCAGCCGCGTTTAGGTTGACTTGGAGTTGCCGGGGTCAGCTGTCACATATGAAGTGTTGTATACTGACACCTTCTATAGGCACTCCCTCAAATGAGGAATCATGGTCAAGTCTAATATTTTAAGCTATCATCTTTCGTATTATATCAACCAAGTCAGTGTTAGTTTTAACATCGCAGTGCTAAGATGTTTCCGACGCAGTTAAATTGGCCTGTTAGAGTAGCTAGTCAGACAGAGCCTAGACTCCAGAGCTTCAACTGAGGGAAGCCTGGACTGCTCCTATGGTTTGATCCCGTCTGTTTCCAGAAAGCTGGATTCCTCTGAGATCGGCAGCTGCTGTTGCTTGCCGAAGTTAATCAATGGCTTGTACATACAGCGTTCTAATAGGCGAGACGCGAATCCGGTGGAGCTTCGATGGGGACCAGGGTGAACGAAGAACCGCTGATAACCGGCGGGCCAAGATGAACGAAAGGCACACTGGCCAACCGGTATTATGATGGGGAAACGTCTGGACCAAAAATTATTCCAATTTTTTGAGAATATCAACAGATGTAGCACTTTCGATTAAGCAACCATTTTGGTTTCGCATATCCATAGGACATCGAGGACCACGACCCGATTTGTCTCTCCCATCTCTGTCGAGACTGAATCTCTGGAGTCTAGGAGGAACTAAAGGCTACGCCGACCTTGCTGTCACGTTCAACAAGAGAGCGCTCATTCTGGGACGCAGGGACGCAGTCATCAACTCCGGCGATAGAGTGTTCTCTGACGGAATATATCATTTTAGTCCCGTCACAATTCAGAGTTGCCTTGACTTATATAAGTCGTATCACCAAACGTTTTACATTATATAGCAAAAAAATAGCTAATCATTTAATACCCTGCAGCGCCTGGAGCATCAGTATCCCCTTTCAAAGATAAAAGAATCTCCTTGAACCGAGTTTTATCTCTATTCTTAGACTTAGCACCCTGATCAGAAGTATCTACTAACTTGATAATTCTATCCCAGGCAGTACCACCAGCAACGCTGTTATCTCTTTCCTCAATAAATGTTTTAGCCTCAGCACGAGTCTGTTGAACTGTATCATCCTTCTTACTATTATAATTCACATAGAAATCATCAATGGCCTTTTCAGCTTTCTGGCGAGTCTCTTTCTTCTTGGACTCACTCAGTTCATCTCGTCGCTGGATTTCCAACTCTTGACGTGCCTTCCATTCTCTAAACTTGTTAATAATTATCACCTTGTTTTTGCCTCCAGCCCTAGCTCTCGCTCGAGGTATTCGAGCGGCAGTCATTCCGTCGCTGGAGCCAAACATCAAAGTCAATTAAACTCTAGAAATGTCGTTTTTCTACCCAGACCTATTTCAACTCGGTTGCTAATCTGTCTTCGGCGGCCGCGTCATTGACCCGACTTCAATCCCAGCTTTCGCTACGTCAGAGCCGATTATCCCTTGATTAGTCGTTATTCTAGGTATTTGTGTAATATACGACAGAGCTGATTCAACCATCTCCAACCCAGGACTTTAAAGCTATCTGTTTCTATTAATCGGATTTTCTTTACTCACTTTATCGGTTCTGAGTCTTCTAAGGACAATCTTGTAGTTTCATTGACCAGTTCGCCTGGTTGACCTGGTAGATAAGGAGCAGCAGGTTCCGAAATAAGACCTGAAGGGTTCAATTGCTAGGGCTTGTTAATATTAACACAGATCATCAGATGAAACTAGTAATCCAAATAGTCACAATCTGGTAGCCTTTATAATAGCTGGATTATCTGAAGAAGAATGAAATAAATGACTAGCATCACACATTCATTCATTCGCCCAATCATCTACCAACCACCAATATATATTACTTACACTCTCTAATGGAGGGAATGAATTCTCAAATCCAGCTTTCACTTCATCAATTTGGTCTTCTCCACCTTGAAAAGCACTGGCATCTTCACCAAGAACAGCCTTTTCACGAGCAAGAAAATCATCATTTTCAAACTCGGTTGTAGGTTCTGTTGAAGCTAAACCTTCGTCAATTTCTTCAAGAGATGGAAATTTTGACATTATGACTTATATATATCTATGAATGATATGAATGATATGAATGAAATTGAACTAATAAAATGAATAATAAAGAAGTGGACTGTAGGAACGAATTTCGTGGTAATACTAACCGTGTGTCTACAGTAACCCGTTGCGGCTCGCTCTCTGTCCGTCTGGTTCGTAAGTTACCGCTGCTGAATTAACAATAACAAGTTGGCCTATAGTTCACTTCAGGGTAACTTAATGTGCGGCGCGGCGCGCCGCGCCGCGCGCGCGCGTCGGCGTCGGCCTGACGTCGTGCGTATAATTATGTGTACGTGGTGGTGATCAAAACTGGATGGTTATGGCAGAGATAGCGAAGATTTCAGGACATTAATCAGAGTAACTGGTGTAACTGTGTAACTGCAGAGGTAGATCCCCAGATCTGATCTACTATGATTCAGGCAAGACTGTACCTTTGATCAAGACACCCAAAACGCCGGAATGCTTGAAGCCTTAGCCTATCCGAATATAATATATAATCTCCCTTAATTTTAATTTCTAGTAATCTATCGTTTACTTCTGAATCCATTTATTGCAACTAGCAATTCAAAATACAACTAAAGCTGACTTTTGTTAATTTCGCTTCTTTATGTACACTCCGAGAAAGCTCACCTGCTGCTGCTGCTGTGTTGAAGTCTCTCTGTCATTATACTGCTATGCAGAGTGGAATGTGAGGCAGATGTAGGTATTTATGATTATGTAGTTTAATATGTCCACCAGCTAATAATGTTTGTAAAGTGCCGACTTAATAATTCAAGGGTAACTTACCGGTTACGTACATATACATATAGTCTAAATTCCCGCAGAATTCACTCCAACCCCTGAATCGTCGGCCAAATCCGTTTGATAGAAGCCGTATATTGGAGTTCATTATTAACTTTATTTTGTCCATTACTCTGTTTCGTTAGACCTATTCAAAAGTTAAGCAGCTTAAGCTCATATGCATATTTTAGAGTCTATTTAGACTTCCATTTAAACTTAGGCACCCCCTAGCAGGAGAAATATTAACGATGACTGAACAGCCTCTAATATTCTTAACGCCAGAGCTTGCCGAAGCAGTACTCCTTCAACTGTCGCTCCGAGACCTCCTCACTGCACAGCGTGTCTGTCACCACTGGCAAAACATTATCACCCAGTCCCCTGCTCTCCAGCAAAAACTCTTTTTCCAGTCAGTATCTGATGCGGACCACCAACCGAACTATAATGAACTGCTTCAGGAGCTCTTCCCACCTTTTTTTCCCTCGGACAGGCCAGGTCGGTCAGAAAGGGATCCTAGGGCCCCGCGTTGGGCCCAGTGCGACCGCTATCTTACGTGGGAATTGAATTGGATAAAGGACGAACATCGTCGTAAGACTTTGTTACGACCAGAAGCGTCATGGCGACGTATGTATCCAGTTCAACCCCCTGCCACGATAGAGGAAGTGATTCTTAACGGTGGCTATTGCGGGTGCGTGGGCTACGTGAATGTAAACGTGGACGAACTTGTGATAATGGATAAATTTCAATATCTCCAGGAAAAGGGCGCGAGTATGGGGTTAATTTGGGATATTTGTGTACACCTTTATGATCATCTTCGCGATTCTTACAGCTTCTCCATTGGATGGGAAAATAACAACCAGAAGAAGGACCCGTCAAGAGATGAGGAGGATGTTGATAAGGCGGAGTTAGGAGGTAAGATTTCAATATATCTCTCGCATGACGGTGATTGCTCGGGTGGCGGTAAGATCGGATCTTCTGGGCTGAAGGTGATTGATTTTGAGCCTACTATTCTCAGGCTTAGAGAGTATAGAGATGATGACGAAGAATGCGATACGTGGTTGCTAGATACTGAAAGAGAAATCCTGAGGAATAAGTTGGATCCTAAAGCTCCTAAAAGTGCTCTCTCTGCTTATATGTGTTTTATTGAGGAGCGAAGAGATGATCATATGAACACATATGATGAAGAAGAAGAAGAAGAAGATGATGATGATGAAGTCGCTTACGGACAAATTGTTTTCATGCTTGGTGAAAGATGGGAGGCAATGAATGAAGCTGAAAGGGCTCCTTATGAAGCTAAAGCCGCTCGAGATAAGAAACGATATGAAGAGGAAAAGGCAGCTTATGATGCAACAAATCATCAAGATGAGACATTTGATGGGATGCTTGAGTTAACCAGTCTAGTCAGATTAAGTAGTAACGACCCAAAATAAGGGGAGACCTGGATTCTGGAGTGGTCTACCCCAACCATAGGTGTTAACACGAATTCGGGTCAGAGACCGGAAATCAGACTATTGAGTTAATTGAAGACCTTTGTACTTTAATTTCGTATATTTGCTCTTACTCTTTTATTAGTCTGATTTGTATTTTTAATCTACATTAGACCTACAACCAGAAATAGGTCTGAATCTAAAATTACACTGTTCCCTAGCACTGGCACTTGACTGCCAGCTATATCGTTTGTTATTTCGCCCATTGTAGTATATTCAAACTGCTTTTAGTTACTAAATTATCTAAGATCTTGAAGCAGAGCCAGATCGAGAAAATGTACAATAAGTTTCTGTTTTTGTTACAACCATCCGCTTTTGATAGCAATCCTCAAATGAACATGAACTCCTCTCTTTCTCACTTTCTATTCATCTCTTCCTATCTGAAGTGGTAGCTTTTTTATCTAGGAGATAGGTTTAAGATATCATCAGGAGTGAACCCTCGACTTAAGAGAAGAAAACAAAATAATTAATCTGTTTCTAAATCTGGTGAATTAAGTGATTTTCTGTGCTGGAGTTTTGTTTTAGATCAACCTGCCCCTCATGTCCTTCTCAGAAGATGCTTTATTATCTAAATTGAGTGGTGTTAATGAAACTCAAGAATCTATAGTCAAAGTATCACAATGGGTTCTTTTTCATAAACGATATGCTGTACAGACTGCTCGAATATGGGCTAAATATTTAACTGAAGGTAATATATAAGCTTACTACAAGCTGAAGATATCAAGAGGTGATATACATTTTGTTTATTAAATCATTTTCATTTTCATTACTAACTAATCCATTAGCACCTGAAATCAGGAAATTGGCTTTGTTCTATCTAGCAAATGAGGTTGTCCAACAATCTCGAGCTAGGAAGAAGGAGGAATTTGTTACAGCGTTTGCTGAGGTAGGTCAAAAATGGAAAATAGATATCCCTGTACCGTCAGTGTTCTGTACAGCATCTCTTGGGGCCTAAGTAATCAATTTCTAACTTTGAATTTAGGTATTTCCTGATGCAGTTGGTAGATCATTTAGATTTCTATCTCCTCAGATCAAGAGTAAAGTTAAACGTGTAATTGACGTTCTTCAGCAGAGACAAATATTTTCACCTGAGGTCATAGCGGATATTGAGAATAAAATATCAGATAAATATGTTCAGAAGCCGAACGGAAGTGGTGGTAGTACAAATACTGGAAGTGGTGCTCTTGGATTAGGATTATTCGGTGGAGCTGCTATCCCATCTCAACTTTCTTCCTTGACATCATTACAGAAAGCAGAAATAGAGGCTAGCACAAAAGCGGAATCCGCTTTGAAAGTCACATTATCAGAATACGGTCAACTTTTTGACAGTGATACTTTACCTGCTCCTCCGTTGTATGCTTCGAAATTAAACAAGTTGCTCTCTGGCCTGAGTTCAACACAGTCCTCCATTAAAAGCTTAATAGATAGCAGAAAAGGGCTGATTGATGAATTACGACGATTGATAGACACCAATGAGTCACTATTGAAAAAAACTGAAGGGGAATATAAGGATCTTGAGGAAAAGCAACGTCAGGCCCTTGAGACTAAAATAGAGATAGATAGTATGCTTGTAGGTGGTGATGATGGACTAGTAGGAGGTTTAAATAATGCAGATGCCGGTTCAACGACACCTGCAGATACACCGCCGGCTCCTGATGTTGAAGATTTAACTCCTCCTGCATCCGGGAACAATGGTGAATCATTCGATGGTGGCTTTGATAACACCATTGCCCCTGCATATAGTCCTTTGAGCTCTGATGAAGAAGAAGAAAATGATCACGATGACGAGAACCAAAAACCCCAACTTAAGAAGCAAAAAGTTCAACAAGATTTGGAGGAGAATAATAACCCTCTTTCATCGATAATGGGTTTAGAAGGGTTAGATCCTGCTGTAGCCGCATTTTTGTCCAATATAAAAAGTAGTGAAACGATATCATAATTTATTGTAATTATATCTCTAAGAATATATTCCTAGAATGCTTGTTTCCCTGCCGTTTGGCTCCCTCGATAGGCTCTCTCGAGAGGCACCGCGAGACGTCGTTGAAGCGAAGCAAAATAATAAATAAATAACTTTTGAGTCTACATCTAACGTTATATATGCTCTTTAATTTCCTCTGCTAACCGAAGGAGATAGAATTTCCTAACGCTGTCAGGAACATGATCAAATCCAGATATTAACCTGTTGATCATCTTCCTACCATCTTCATATGCAGAAATATCACGATTTCCATAAATATCTTTACCAGCAGCATAAAGATTCAAATCGAGATCTTTCCAGAAGAAGTTCAACGAAATCGATGTCTCCAAAGGCTGGGTAGCATGTAACCACATAGCAGGAATGAAAATAATATCTCCCGGTCTCATAAAAATCTCGACAGGATGGGTTTTACTATCCAATGGCTCATTGAAAATATTTTCTATTGTTGAAGATGAACTACCAGGTGGAAATGATAGGTGAATAATATCTTGAGGAGGATACAATCTCACACGTTTTACTCCTAAAATCTGACATAGAACATTTGCAGTCACGTCATAATGTAACCACATGCTGGTATTAGCAGACGACAACCTTAAAGGAGATGAGAAATGAGCTCGTTCGATTCCATCAATAAATTCTGGAAGGTGGAAGTCATCGGCAAGTCCTGGAAAATCTTCCCTGAATAAAGCGGGGCTGTCTTTAGGCTTATCTCTAGAAAGTGATCGTAGATATACATGATCATCACTACGAAACATTTTCTCAACAAACTCTTCAAAGTTCATGGATTTATACTCAAAATTTTTACTTTGAAAATTCAGTGCTTTTGAGTTTGACACATGTACAACGACTTTCGTTACTGATCCGACCTTGGCTGTCAGATACTCTGGTGACTTCCATTTATCTACACAACTACCAATATCTGCGTTTCTAAAAAGGGTAGGTAGACCCTTCTCAATAATGGATTTAGTCACATCTGCCGAGGGCGGTGATTCTATTATGGGGATTTTTTGGAGATGCGAAGATTCTTCTATTTCGATTTGCCCTGGTGTAGTAGATGATGCTTCGGTAATTGACAGAGCCATCTGGTTATGATCATTGTCGAACGAAACACTATGTATATCATCCCAGAAAGAACCAAACGAGAAACACACACAGCCTCCTCCATATGTAATAATTTGATTGTCCAAAAATTCCATATTAAACCCAACAAACATGGGTAATGTTGCACTTCCAGCTATTGGAAGAGGACGAACATTACCAGAAATTAAATCCAAGCTAACAAAAATATCCTCTCTATCGAACAACTTATAAGGCGAAACACCTCCAGCAATTATCAAACTGCTGCTCTTGCTGCCATCAGGGCATTTTCTCAGGATACTTCTAGACCCGTATCGAGCCAAAGATGAGCAATTTGATACAAACTTCTGGGTTTTTATAAAGTATTCCGAAGAAATCTCAAAGGTGAAAGCATCCGACTGTATTCTATTATTATCATTCATTCCACCAAGTATAACGCCCTTTCCTAAACTAGAATCCCACTCCATACAAGCAGAGAATCTGTTCGATAACGTAGACACCTCGTCACTATGAACATATTTCCAACCATGTCCGGATTCCCATAGAATCCACTGGGATTCTTCTTTCTCCACCATACCTCCATAGACTAATACTTGACCGTTGCCGATGCAAACAGCTGAATGTCTATACCGTGGAAAAGGTAATTCGTCAACTTTTTCCCAGTGTCCAGCTTTATTATTTAATAACCAACAGTCTCTCAGAGCTTTGGATGGATTGAGACGTCCTCCTACTAACAATATGTCGCCAGATGTTAATTTGGTCATAGTATGACACATTCTACCAGTTATGGCAGCGGGTGGTCTTTGAATTATTACCTTTGGAGTGACCTGTCTAACTGCCTTCTCGTCTGAAATTAATAAAGCAGTATTCTCCCGATTTGTAGTCATACCCCCATGGAAAATTAAACTTTGATCATCGATATTACAGCCAGCAGAAAATTTCCGACGGGCCTTAGGTAATGAAGTTGTATGCAAATATATCGAATCGATATTTTTCTCTAGTGTTTCCACCGTTCTATCAGCACTTGAAGTAGAAATACTACCATTACTGTCAAGACTACCTCCACTGGCATGAAGTATAAAATAATGATGACAAAACAGAATAAACTCCTCCCATTCATCAAAATCCTCAACAGACGCAACGAATTTCTTATCATTTTCAGAGATATCATTTTCCCAGAATTCAAAAAGATCTTGTACTTTAACATAATGCCAACCCTTTGATATAAATCTTTCTTTCTGTTTATCAACAGTCGGATATGCAGCTATACTATGTAAAGGAGTTTTTAAGCTATTGAAATGCTTCAGCATTGTTTGAGCAAAGGGATGATTTTCACCAGCAGGCATAATCTGTTCCAAAAGGGCAAATTCTACTCGAGGGAGAGTGGCAGCCCATTGAATCAAGTTGTCAGCTGATTCCTGAGTCATATAAGTGATTGAAACTTCGGCTGTGAAAAGAAAGACGGAATTATCAACATCAAACAAATTTCTCAAGGATTTTTCAAAGGCCGTCAAATCACGAAGATCACATCCTAATGCAACATATGAAGGAGTTTGAAGGAAAACATGACTACTACTATTACTATCAACATTCCCTGTCGCTGGGGTTGTAGTAGTACTACCTATAATTCTAGACAATTCGTCTGATCCAACTATAGTAGTAACCTTTTTCTTAATAAGATCCATATAATCCACATCAAGGAAAACAGCATTTTCACAAATCTCAGATTCAGCAGCCAAATATTGAAATGGATAAGGATCAAACCCGCATCCAAGATTCACTATAACCACTTTTGTTTTCTTCTGATGATATTTTTTAATGACTGTTGAGATTATGCTTTTCATAGCTTCCATTCTAGTCCAATACCCTCGATTTATAATCGGGGCTCTTCGTTGAGGCTTAGGAACAAAATATCTGAAAAATTCCATATGCTGAGCTCGATTCTGGCTTGTACTATCTTCCGAAGAAGATCTTTTCTTATGCCAATAAAGTCTTTCGACAGATCGTTTAGATACTATCGAGGAATCATTTGTGCCTTGAATTGATTCATCGACTAAAGTCTTTTTCTTTTTTATTTGTTTTTTCACTCGCTTTTGAGAATTATTTTTTGAATCATTGGTTTCTGTAACGGCAGCAACGTACAATTCTTCTGATAATACAGTCATTATATTTGAATCTAGAAGAAAATCCAGGAGGAGATGATGATGATAAAATGTCAGATTCAAAATCCAGAAGGTGATGATGAGAAGATGTCAGATTCAAGGTCCACAAGCTGATGGTGAGAGGTTCAAGATCCAGAAGGTGATGATGAGAAGATGTCAAATTCAAGATCCACCCGGCGATGATGAGAAGAAGTCAGGTTCAAGATCCAGAATGTGATGATGAGAGATATGAGATTCAAGATCCACCAGGCGATGATGAGAAGATGTTTGTCAGTCGAGCTAATAATGAGAAGACGTCAGATTTAAGATCCACCAGGTGATTATGAGAAGAGTTTTGTTAGTCAGATTCAAACCCCACGAGCTAGAAGACCTCAGTCAGATTCAGATCCAGGAGGTGTCCGGGAGGTGATGAGATCAAATTTCATTGAAATTTATTTAAGCCTCATGGATTTATGCGGGTTTGAAGCGTCTAAGCCGCATGGCCCAATCTAAAGTGAAGTACCCTTTAGTGGGATATATTTGCTTAGAAATCGAATTTCACATCATGCTTCCCCCTGCATATTCACCTCCACTTCATCTCCACAACCAAAACATTAGACGACGGCATTAGTAACAACAGATCATCCATCATCTTGAAGTTCTCATCTTATTTATATTATAAGTGTTGTCTTGTGGGAGGGTGAATATATTTCTATATTGTCACTACTATGTAAGTTTAAATTAAAAATGTTGGTTGTTGCTCTGTTTTTTCAACCACCGTTATAACAAGGATAGCGCGGAAAAATGATAATCTAGCTTGTTCCGAGGAGAGAAAGGATATCGAAATTGAATGGGGTTTCAACCTCTCTAACATTTCCAGAATTTCATCAAGCGTGTTTTTTGGATCTTTATCTTCACGATGGAGGGCGAAAACGCCGAACTCCTAGTCACTGGTGCGGACGTAGCGGATATGGTGTTTCCGTTAGTTTCTACTAATTATGACTATAAGACAAAGGATGATGGTGGTGTATCGTTGTTCTCGAATAATGGAAAGTTGAATAATGAGACATCAAGTCAAGGGAATTCAAATATACCAGAGCAGAAAGTACCGAACCAAGTCAATAATGAGACTAGTGAACAACAGCAACTCCCTGAACAGCATCCGCTAACAGTTCCAGTTGGGGTTGGACTTGGACTTGGACTTGGACTGGAACTTGAACCTGAATCTGGATCTGGGAATGGACTTGGAAATAACACAGATATAGAAGATTCTGAACCTTCAGGTCATTCTGAGCAATTTCATCCAAATCTCGGTGCGACTCCAGCTTCTGCTCCTCCTCCAACTCCCACACATACTCAAGCCCCAGCTACTAGTATGTCCGCGCCAGTGGTACCAAAATTTATGCTCACCAAATTCACTCTTTATGAAACAAAGACCAAAATGTATATAGTGGGATCAAATGCTAGAGAATCCCGTTTCAGAATGCTCGAAATTGATCTTACCGCCCCGAAAGATCAATTGGTTCTTGCTGAAAACCATACAGCTGGAAGAAGATCAGAAATTATTCAACTGTTATCAAATCTTGAAAAGGATGCTGACTCCACTAGAAAAGGCGCATTTGGAATTGGTGGAGGTTTAACTAAAAGACTTACTGCTTGGGCTATCTTGGGATTTATTCGTTTTACTGAGGGTTATTATATGTCAGTAGTAACCAAGAGAAGTGTTGTTGCCTTGATTGGGGGACATTTTATTTATCATATTGAAGCAACTGAATTGGTTCCATTAGTTCATAGTAGTGTTTATAGAAAACCGGATCGACGATCGGAAGAAGCTAGATATATGGCCACTTTCCAAAGTTTGGACTTGAGTAGAACCTTTTATTTCAGTAATAGCTATGACATAACTCATACTCTACAGTATAATATGATTCATGAGAAAGAAAAGGTTTTGTTTGGATCGGATGATAATAATACTAATAACCTTCTGCCGACAGATAGATTTGGTAAATACAATGAACGATTTTTATGGAACATTCAGCTTTTAGAGCCGGTGCGAAATACGTTTGATGGCGCGCTCGATTGGTGTGCTGCTATTATTCATGGATTCATTGATCAAGCCAAAATTTCTGTATGTGGTAGAAGTGTGCTAGTAACAATCCTGGCTCGAAGATCCCGTTATTTTGCAGGAGCACGGTTTTTGAAACGAGGGGTAAATGATCAAGGAAATGTAGCTAATGAGGTAGAAACTGAACAGATTGTCTGTGATCATTTAACTACCTCCTTTCATGATCCTCAGGATGGACTATTTAATTGTCCTAGGTATTCTTCGTATGTGCAGCATAGAGGTAGTATTCCTCTTTATTGGTCTCAAGATGTAAGCAGAAATATGTCGCCAAAACCACCAATAGAACTTAATGCGGTAGATCCTTTCTTTAGTTCGGCTGCCCTACATTTCGATAATATGTTCCGAAGATATGGTTCTCCTTTATTGATTTTGAATTTAATTAAAACTCGCGAAAGAGTACCTAGAGAAACAAAACTATTGCATGAATTTGAACAATGCATTAAGTACCTAAACCAATTCCTACCCGAAAATTCGAAAATGAGGTATACTTCTTGGGATATGAGTAGAGCGTCCAAGAGTCGTGATCAAGAGGTCATTGAATTTCTCGAGAACTATGCTGATGCTACACTTAAAGCTACTGGATTTTTCCATAATGGTAAGAATTTAGCTTGGTTGAAAATTCAAGATGGTATTTGTAGAACTAATTGTATTGATTGTTTAGATCGTACTAATGCTGCTCAATTTGTCATCGGTAAACGAGCTTTAGGTTATCAGTTGCATGCTTTAGGAATCACTAATACTGTGAATATTGAATATGACTCTGATGTAGTAAACCTGTTAACAGAAATGTATCACGATCATGGTGATACTATAGCATTACAATATGGTGGATCTCATTTAGTTAATACTATGGAGACGTATCGAAAAATTAATCAATGGACAAGCCATTCAAGAGATATGATTGAGAGTATTCGACGGTTCTATAGTAATTCATTTGTGGACTCTCAAAGACAAGATGCGATTAACTTATTTTTGGGTAATTATGTATGGCAAGAGGGTCAACCGATGTTATGGGATTTATCTACTGACTATTATCTTCATAATGATTTTTTCTTCAATCGTAGACGGAAACGTAGTTATATGCGATGGTGGATTCCAGACAATCTGCTATCAATTAATGATCGTCTGGCTGCCAAAATAACAGAAGTGGATATACCAAATGAGGAATATGAACCGTTATTACCTTATCGCGAGTTTTATGATAATTATTGGAATGAATACTATCGACCACGGTTATTGACATCTTTACAATCGACCTTCTCTTATAATATGAATTCCACATTAAGATATTTACCGTCGGTAGTGAAAACTTCATCATTGGAGAAATTATCTCAGATGAGTCCATTTGTTTCTCGGAAACCCATATTTGAGAGAAGATATTCTGGAGATAGCAATCGTGGAACTGGTAGTTCTGGTAAGCCTTCAAAGGGATCTTCAACTTCTTCCTCTTCTTCCCGTCATCACCATAATCGAAGCCTAGGAGGTGGTAGTTCGATACGAAAAGAGGCTATGAAACGAGCATCGATGATCTATCAAACACCAGTATTACCAAGGATCTTTTCTGGGCGACATAACACTCCTGAAATTGGTTCGAAAACGGAGACCAGTAAGGAAGAGAAGCTTGATAGTGAATCAAATGGGTCAAGTAAATCGGTACGAAAAATATCATCCTCATCAGATTCAAATACGCCTGTGACATCGTTAAATCAAGATTCTTTCAATTGTGATATAGAGAAGAAAGTAAACAGATTATTGGAACCTGATGTTTCTTCGAGTGAGCTAGACCAATACAACGAATATATTAAATGTGAAGTATGTTATGAAACGAATACTGGTAATAGTAGTAGCAGTAGTGATGGTAGTAGTGTTTCTAAATATGGTAACTTCTTTGTAGCTCCTGAAGATATCTTATCGAATTTGAAGATTGCAAGTGAAGATTATCAGACTTATGAGCAATATTACCGAATGTCACGATCGGAAGATATACCAGTTACAATTGTGGATGTTGAGGATGTGAAAAATAGTGATAGTATTTATGAAGAATGGTTATCGTTAGACAGATTATAATAGATTACTGTATTAGTTCTATGTATTATATGATAATAATAGTATAAGAGACAAAAAAGATCAGAGGCACAAAGAAGTGTGCTTTGTTTGTCACTTTTTATAAAAAATAAATAATGTTTTATGCTATTGTCCTATTTAACCTTCTTTCCTGAGAGAGTACGTGAAACCATATCAGCAACTTTATCAGCAGGAAGAGACTCAGATTTTGTGATGCATTGAGCAATTTTTAAAATTGTGTCATTATCTGGACCATCTATCCAGATCTTGCCATTCATTCCTATGGCGATTTCGAAGGGAACAATCTCTCCTATAGAAGAGAGGACAGGTCCACCATGAAACAAAAGTGATCTAGCATACGCCAAAGATACTTCCACTACAAATCCTCCTTTAAGTTCTCCGAAACCTGATGCCTTACCAGTACTTGGATCAACGCATTCCATTTCAGCTTCTATATCCCTATCGGCCATACTTATCCGACCATAAACAAGAGTACCTACAGGCAGAATTGGCTTATTTTTCTTAGATGCATTTTCAAAGGCAAATTGACCTAATCGTACAGTTGGAGAATTATCTTGTAATAATACACGGAACCCTTCACTTTGTTTTCCACTAACTATGCCAACCACATGATCTTTAACTGATGGGATATATCGTCTGCTATTGGATTCCACATATACTACTGATGAAGATGGTTTTATTTGATTTACTAAGAATCCTGCTCTAACAGGAATCGGTTGAGATAGAGGAGCTCGATATACTCCTGGTCCTATAGTTGGAGGTTTTCCACTATCAGAACTTAAAAGAGGTTCTAAATTATCTCCAGGAAGAATGAACTGTGACATGATGGGATAAAAATGAATAAGCCGAAATCAATGGAATGAATGATCTAACGATATTGAGTGAGTTAAATCAAATCAAAATGAAATAAAATCAAGATCAGAATCAATCAAAATCAAAATGAAATATCAACATGAAAAATATTGGTTCATGGTCATCTCCATAAGGTCAAGGCCCTGAAATTTTACATTCGATATGCGGCTTATGCGGCTTATATAGTTTTGTGGCTGTTGTGGCTTGTGCGGCCCGTGTCACGGGACCAGCCAAGACCGGGGACCTGGCCAGAGTCCAAACCAGCTCCAGACTAGGTCCAGTGACACCATCGAGCGAAGCGAGAGCTAGGGGTCTGGGGCTACGCCCCAGCCGCCGGAGGCAGATAGGATGAGAGATAACATTATAATCATAGAGGTACATTATTACAATTATTACACTAAATTACAATTACAATATAAAAGACAACTGTTCCTCTCCCTTCTCTAATTAAGAACATTACGGGCAAAATTAGGTAATACAAAAGAAGCTTTGTGAATTTCCTTATTATAATATTTATTAAGAGAATTCTCTTCTTCTTCAGACCAAGATCGAAGAGGTTCTTTTAAATTAGCATTAGGATCTTTACTACAAACCATGAAACCAATTTGTCCAGAAGGATAAGTTGGAATAGTGGTATAAGCATATTCAGCAACTGGGAAAACAGTTTTACAATCAGCTTTAAGTTTCTTAATAATATCCATATGTAGCCAAATGTTTTCAGCTTGAGTAGTAATAACCCCCTTTTCAGTAAGAGCATCACGCAACAATTCAAAGTAAGGTTTTTGGAAAAGAGATTCAGCAGGACCTTCAGGATCAGAAGAATCAGTGATAATAACATCAAAGGTATTTTTATATTTAGCTAAAAATTCAAACCCATCACCAATATGAACTTTAACTTTAGGATGTTGAAAACCAACTGACATAGACGGTAAATATTTCTTAGAAACTCTAATAACAGCTTCATCAATATCACAAAGAGTTGCTTGTTCAATGGTTGAATGTTTAACAACTTCACGAAGAACACCACCGTCACCACCACCGATAACCAAAACATTTTTTGGATTAGGATGAGAATTCATAGCCAAATGAGTAATCATTTCTTGATAAGCAAATTCATCACGTTCAGTTGCTTGAATAACACCATCAAGAACAAGAACATTACCATAATCACTACTCTCAAATACAAGAACATCTTGATATTTCGATTGTTCAGTATGAAGGACTTGATTACAACGAAGGTTCATAGCTTGACCAGGCCACATAGTGTCTGATACTTCACTAAACCAACCATCTTTAATAGTTTTATGAGTTAATTCAGTCATTTTGAAATAAAAAACTAGGAGGGTAGTTGGGATCAATTAATTGAACGAGAAAGAAACAAAAACCAAAAAAAAGATCTTACGAGCTTCTTTATATCTTTTTTATATGTTTTCAAAAACTATAGACCTGGTAGACCTCAAAAGAAAAAAAAAAAAAGAAAGAAGAAAAAAATAGAACGAGGGGTATCGGCCATTTAAATGTGTTTGTTGCTCTTTCTTTAGATCCAAAAACTTTAAATATTGGCACGGCTGAGAATCTTTTAAAACCCTAATCTAGAACACATGCAGTCATAACCCTGATTTTAGCGTGCCCAGACCCGTTGTTCTCGCTTTCCTCGAGAGTCTGTTCCTAACGTCAGCTCATTGGGGGGGGGGGGGGGGGTTCAAACCCCCCCGCCTGGCAAAAACCAAATCCCGGGGGGGGGGGGTAATTTTTTTTTTTTTTTTTTTTTTT